>SKCR01023164.1:0-20032 GCA_019454045.1 Zanthoxylum bungeanum | reverse complement strand
AGAGAGAGATAGAATTAATCTGGGATTAATTCGATGAGAGAGAAAATTAATCTGGGATTATTGCGGAGATATTTTATCTGGGATAAAATGTTATTAAAGAGATAGAACGATTAATTTGGAATTAATCGATAAAATTAATATATTCGATATATTAATCGAAATTGGATTTCGACGCGGAATTAAATTAGATGTGATGTGAAAATGATGTGATATGACTAAAGAATAAAGTAATTGTGATGGAATATGAAAAGGTTTGGAATATATATATGTTTTATTTATTTTGGGAAAATAAATGAATAATATATATTACTTTTTCTTTTCCTTTTACTATTTATTCGGTCCTCTCTCTCTTACATGCAGAACACGGTTTCTCTTTTCCCTCTCTTTTTCCTCTCTTCTTCACGGCCTCACTGCCGATATTCTTCATTTTTCTTTGTTTTTCACCGAAAATTTAGAAGCAAAATGGAAGATGAACTAGTGCTAGCACCCTTGAGTGATACATAGGTGATAGGGAAGTGATTCTTTGAGCATGAAGCTTAAGCTTGGAGCTTCAATGGAGTTCATGCATGGCGATTCTTGGAGGTTCAAAGAGGACTGAAATCGCACAGCCCACTGCAAGGAGGAGCTACTGCCGAGCTCAATGGAGGACGAAAATGGCTTGTCTTCTTCATTTCATCAAAACTGAAATTCAATGTGAGTATATTTCGCACCTCTTTGATGTGTTCATATGCGGTTTTTGTGCATGATTTATTGATCTTGGGACTTGATTTAACTCCAACAGCAATGGCTTAGAGTGTCAAACACTCAAACTCCATGCAAAACCATTGAGTGTATTGTACACTATCACCATGCAATGTATTAACAATTAAATAATGCAGAAAATGACATGTGTCATGTGGGCCCCACACAACCCAAATGAAAGTAGGCCTACGCGTACTCACTCGTTCGGGTTCGATATTTCCGAAATACCGAACTTTCGTCGTGACGTTAATTAAATCGAATTTAAATAAATAATTGCGCCTAGCGAAATTATTATTTACATCGCTAACGAATTAATTCTAAATTAACTCGTTTGCCCGAATTAAAATCTAATTTTAATTTCGCGTCGAAATCGAATTTCGATTATTATATCGAATATAATAATTTTACGATTAATTCCAAATTAATCGTTCTCTCTCTATGTATATACTTTATCCAAGATAAAGTCTCTCCGTAATTAATCCAAGATTAATCGAGTTTGAATCATACGTCATTGGTGAATCTTCGGGAAGCGACCCAAGAGATCTCTGGATATGTTGGCAGTAAATACGGCCGTCAGATTATCCGAACACGTACGTACCAAGTACTACGTTTTTACCGATTTACAAGATAAAGTTAGCCTCTAGCAAAACGCCATGCCTACCCAATTCTCCAGAAATATTCTTATTGGAATATAAGATCTATAACAGGCGTAGTATACCGTAGTATAGTGTATACTGATCCAGTATCGGATGATCACATGTAAGGCCTGGGGCTGGAGATGTGTCTGCCCCGTACGATACATATATCGGACATCAAGCAACTAGTCTCTTTGAATCGGATAATCCTGACCTTGTCATATTATCCCGATGGTTGCAACCATTATAGAGTACTAGTTTTGTATCCTGCGCGATCATCATCTCCATATGTCTGAAGTGATACTTCCGTCTTGACATCACACCCAATACACTACGATTCCCGATAAACCTAGAAGAGCTGTACACAGAACCTGTTAAAGCCCTGGACGACCAAAACTAAAGTCTACCGATTGTCGCAAGTACTAGCGATGCAAGTCTCAGGTTAAGACCATATGCACCTACCCTGAAGTGGACTCCCATAGACACGCAGACATACTACCAATGGGATTCCGCGGGGTCTATCCAGAGCGAAGCTTTTTCCGTACCATCGGTAAACACAACCTCCTACCGCACTTGCATAAGTATCCAATACTCAAATATATGAGAACTATACTGTTGTGCCCTCACAACAAGCACAAGTGCAGTACTAGTCTTTTCCGCATTATCGATGTCCAATCTCGATAATACTACGACTAGGGATATTTAATGATTAAACCTTTATGGATTGATACTGTCTCATATCATCTCAATACGGAATAATCATAGGGACTTTTACCATTTATATATCAAAGTAAATAAATTACAAAACGGTAAAAGGCAATTTCATTACTACATAGTTAATTTTGTACAATAACAATATCATTTACAAATAGTGACGCTATGGGTCATTACTGTCTACAATCTCCCACTTGGCCTATAGCCAGTCACTCAAGTATCTAATACCTGAACTATGTAATGTCGCTCAAAATTTTCCCGAGGATAGCTTCGTCAGCGGATCTGCAATATACTCCGCTTCAGTTGTTTGAATCGCAACAGTATCTTGCTTGGAAGATTTCCAGCTCACTGCTCCGTTATTCAAACAAAATATGTACCCAGATTGGTGACTTAAAGTCGTCTCTGTCGGTTTGGAAACTTGCATCGGTATACCCAGATACCTCAAGTTCTCCATCTCCATAGATTAAGAAGCATCCTTAGTTCTGTTAAGATACTTAAGGATACTCTTAACCCATCCATCCAGTGATCTTTACCTGGATCGGCCTGATATCGACTGCACATGCTCAAAGCATGGGACACATCAGGTCGTGTACATATCATGGCATACATGATCGATCCGACTGCCGAGGCGAACGGAGTCCGACTCATGTTGTCTCTCTCATCTTGTGTTTTAGGACACATGTCCCTAGATAGATAGACGCCATGTGATATTGGTAACAGTCCCCTCTTGGACTGATCCATGTTGAATCTCTTCAACATTTTATCAATATATGTACTCTGGGAGAGTCCAAGTAGCTTTCTAGATCTATCCTGGTAGATCTTATTCCTAGAATAAAAGCTGCCCCTCCCAGATCTTTCATGGAGAATTTCAATGAAAGCCAAGCTTTCACCGACGTTAACATGGGAATGTCATTGCCGATAAGCAATACATCGTCGACATAAAGGACAATAAAAGTCAGTGCACTCCCACTAACCTTCTTATATACACAAGGATCATCTTCGTTTTGAATGAAATCATATTCTTTATGATCTCATCAAAATGCTGGTTCCACGACCGCGATGCTTGCTTCAGTCCATAAATGGACCGATTTAACTTACAAACCTTGTTTGCAAGTCTAGGTGCGATAAAACCGTCAGGATGTTGCATATAAACATCCCCCAAAAGGTTTCCGTTTAGGAAAGCGGTTTTAACGTCCATCTGCCATATTTCATAATCGTAATATGCAGCTATTGCAAGCATTATCCGAATGGATTTAATCATGGCAACGGGTGAGAAGGTTTCGTCATAATCAACTCCAAGTCGTTGACGATATCCCTTCGCTACAAGCCTAGCTTTGTACGTTTGTACGTTGCCATCCATGTCAGTCTTCTTCTTGAAGACCCATTTGCATCCAATAGGCTTTACGCCTTCTGGTGCATCAACTAGTGTCCAAACTTGGTTGGTATACATGGAATCCATTTCGGCCTTCATGGCTTCTTGCCATAAAGCGGATTCGATACCTTGTATCACTTTCTCATACGTAGCCGGTTCATTATCCTCAATAAGGTTAATATCTACATGAGGTGAGATCAGGAATCCATACCTCTCACGTATTACCCTGACTCTCTCCGACCTACGCGGTCCTTGTGTATTTGAAGATTGGTTCAGTCTCATCCCAGATGGACTGTTCCGTGTTCCGTTGATAATTCATTGCCAAGAACAGTATCACTACGACTTTCATCGAGTTCTACTTCTTCCCACTAAACACTGCATTTAGGAATTCTTCTCAAGGAAAACCGCATGTGTAGAGCAACAAATACTTTGTTCTCTTGTGGGTGATAGAAGTATATCCTTTGGTTTCCCTAGGATATCCAACGAATAGGCATTTATCTGATTGGGTTCAAGTTTGGTACCTTCCAAACATTTAACGTATGCCCAGCAACCCCAAATCTTCAGGAATGAGAAACCCGGTTTCTTACCTGTCCATATCTCATATGGTGTCTGTTCAACAGACTTTGACGGAACCTTATTCAAAATAAGAACTGCACTGTTTAATGCATATCCCCAGAAGGAAATTGGCAGCTCAGTGCGACTCATCATCGACCTTACCATGTCCAACAAGGTACGGTTTCTCCGTTCGGACACACCATTTAATTGTGGTGTTCCAGGAGGAGTCCACTGTGAAAGAATACCATATTCTTTCAGGTAATCTTGAAACTCATTACTTAAGTATTCGCCACCACGGTCCGACCGTAATGTCTTAATACTCTTGCCTGTTTGTTTTTCAACTTCGTGTCGAAACTCTTTGAATTTCTCAAAAGTTTCCGACTTGTGCGTCATTAGATACACATAACCGTAACGTGATGCATCATCGGTAAAGGTTACGAAGTATCGATATCCACCTCTAGCCTGGCTAGACATGGGCCCCACAAACGTCACTATGAACGAGGGCTAACAGTTCAGTGGCGCGTTCACCTTTACCGCTAAAAGGTGATTTAGGCATTTTGCCTAATAAGCAAGATTCGCAGACGTCATATGAATTGGATCAAATCCGTCCAAGTACCCACTCTTCGAAAGTGTGGATATGCGAGTCTTGTTAATGTGTCCCAGACGACAATGCCACATATAAGTTTCATCATTTGGATCACTCTTTTTAAGCCTTTTGTTTGTTAATTTATATGTAGGAGATTCATTTATATTCAAAATATAAAGACCATTATTTGCAACTGCAGTGCATATTTCTGCATCATTTTTATATAAATAACACCCAGTGTTTCTAAATACAAAAGTGTACCCATTTCGGGTTAACAAAGATACAGATATAATATTCCTAGTCAAACTAGGTACATAATAACAGTCATTTAGTTTAAGTACATGCCCCGAGGGCAGTTCTAATACAAAAGTGCCCACGGCCAAAACAGCAACAGGAGTTCCGTTTCCAACTCGTAGATCAATCTCCCCTGAAGCCAGAGTCCTGCTGTTCTGCAGATCCTGCACATCAGTACATATATGAGAACCACAACCAGAATCAAAAATCCAATTTTTAAAACTAGAAGTAGCCATGTTTATTTCAATAACAAACATACCAGAGGTCGGTGCCTTGCCCGCCTTGATCTCCCTTCTGATCGCCTTGTTCATGCGGCAGTCACGCTTCCAGTGACCTCTTTTGCCGCAGTTAAGGCATATGTCTTGTGACTTGTTCCTCGGCTTCCCAGAAGCCATCGGCATCTTGGCCTTGCCCTTGTTCTTACGCTCTTCTTCTTTCACCCCTCCAGTTGCCTTGGGCCCAGCCCTTGACGTCTGAGAGGTCGATGCAAAGTGCGCCTCGCGCTTGTTGCCTTTAAGAAGCTCTTTCTCTGACTCCTTAAGAATGGACAATAGCTCTCCAAGAGTATCGTCCGTATCCATCAACTTGTAGTTGATGATAATCTGCTTCCAAGTATCGGGAAGTGACTGTAAAAGCATGTCTACAGTCAGCTCAGCCTCCAAGACTATTCCCATCTGGCCAGCTCATCAATGTCAGCTATCATTTGAGTCCCGTGGCCTCAACTGAAGCGCCATCAGTCATACGAGCGAGTGAAAGAGTTTCTTCACCAACTCATACCTCTCCATCCGCTTATTAGTGCGGTGAAGATCCTTTAGTCTAGCCATCATATTATAAGGATCCAAGTCCCTATTCTGGCGACGAAAGTGTTGAGTCATGGAAGCAAGCATGATCGACTGAGTTGTATCACAATCATCGCTATGAGTTCTCCATAACTCCAGCTCAAGTGGCTCAGTGGGCCTCGGCCCGAGAGGTCTCTGTATGGTGTACAACAGCCTCTCTGCCCCAAGGACTATCCTCAGGTTCATTTCCAGTCAGCAAAGTTCGTGCCCTTAAATACATTATCACCCATGATTATGTCTCGGACATTTCCTTTGTTTGCCATCTTAACTACGATAGTCCAACTATCTAGTTAACGATATATGGGTACAGTCAAACTGTTACAAGAAAAAATAACATTTTATTAGTCCAACTAATGTTAAAATTTTGACGAAATAAATTTTGTAAGCGCGTAAAGCTAAGTATCTGAATGAAATTGCAAATTCAATACTAGCCTCCCACTATTTTCTACAAGTCTCTAACCCTCTGTCGAGTACTCGGGAAATCCAATTTCCTAGTGGGCTAGGATCCCGTTAAATAACACACAACCTTGACTTTGGCCAACAAGTTGTATGATATTTAACTAGGTAGATCTCGAAGATCAATGGATCCCATCCAATTCCTAGATCCGGTAGGTGGACATCCAAGTCCGAAACATATATATCTAATACATATGTCAATTATCCAATACATTTTCCTAACCATTTCCTCTGAATCAACTAAGTCTTGGCTTTGGCACAACAAACTTAATGATTCCAGTTAAGCGGGACCCATTGACATGGAAAGTTTCGTAATCAATGTCGATGGACAAGAAGTGATCTTGACTTTGGCCAACAAATCACAACTTGGACAAGACACCGATATGGAACAAAACTCTCATGATTCAAAACACATCCTCAATTGACAAAGGTCTTGACTTTGGCCAACAAACCAATGCCAATTTCGGATCTTGAGAAAGAATCACTCAACGGAAGGAAAATCGCTTAATATTGTTTGAGGGATTTCGTGTAATTGGCAACCAATTAATTTATCTTTGTTAGGTCTCATCATCATACACCCTTAAGCATGCTTCTAAAACATCATAAAGCGCGTAAAGTAAAGTAATAGCGATATACGGATGGATATGAACAACAACTTGTTCCTAGAACAAATCACTCCCTTTCCTCTCCCCGCTAGAACTATTCTACTCTTACCCAATTACATAATACAATAAGAGAAACCTCATTTACATTGAGGGGAATTAGGTGAGAAGAGAATACAAAGAGACAATAAGAGAAAGGCTGGACACGCAGGTCCAATTTATAAATTCTAAATTTACAATAATTTCTAAAATTACCCTTCCCTTCTAATATCCATCCGATATACACTATTCATACATTACATCCACATTCATTCATTCAAGGCATGTTTATACAACCAATCAAATCCAATTAATTAGTCTTTAATTAGGTGACAATACAATGTTCAAACAATTGTTTGCATTTGCGCGAGTCCAACTCAATTGAGAATAAATACTTATAGTATGAATTCACGAATTATATCGAACTACTCGTCAAATCCAATTTAAGTCGTATTCAATACTAATCCTTATATTTAATTCCAAATTAAATATTTACACTTTTATTGTGCTTTTATGACTTAGATTCCAAATCTAATTCTATCGGGTCTCAAAGCCCAATCAACATCCAATGTCCGTTTAATTAAAGTCCGATGGGCTTTCAATTGATTTCATTAGGCTTGGGCCTTGGTCAATGTGGGTCAAACCCAATTTCCAAGCCCAATAAGGAATCACCCTCATTTGCCATAAAAATCAATATCAAGCCCATAAGGCCCAATTAAACATAAAAGCCCATTTATTACATTTGGACTTAATGGAGTGATTTAGGCCCATTTTTGGATCCAATCCAATTTGCCCAAACCTACTTGGTCCAACCAAGCCCATTATGTCCAAATATAATAGTTTTAGGCCCAATTCAAAATTAAGCCCAATTAATCAAATTTTAAAATTCCAAATTTTATAACTTAATTAATTAAAGTGTAATGTCATGATTAATCCTTTAAATCAATATTTCCAAAATATCAAATTAATCCATTAATCATATTTTATCTTAAATACATGTCCAACATTATTTAATCAAAAAATCAAGTCCCTAATCTTCTTCCATGCATTCGGCCAAGGTGATGAAAAATTACCGATTTCGTTTTCAATCCAATCGAATCACAAATCGTCATTTTATGTTCGTTTAAAGTCATCCAATGATCTTATAAACAACAAATCATCATCTCCATGGTCTAGGTAGTATTCGGCCAAGCCTCTCCAAGAGGGGAAAAATTAATCCAATTTATTTTTCATGAAATTGATAATGTATAACATAATGTAACATACATTTAAGCATACTTAATCAATCAAAATCATCAAATCATGCTTCAATCAATTTTGCCCAAATATTACCCTAATATATTTTCATGCTCTTTAAGCTCAATGATACCATTGTTGGAAATTCTAATCCATGTCCCAAGATCAAAAGAGCAAACAAATATATATAATGAATGAACAATATTGAAGTATGGCGGAATCATACTCACAAAGATCGGAATACGGATGCGTTGATGAAATAAAATTTTCTCCTTTGTGCAGTGAAGGTTTCGGCCAAGGTGAGTGGGAAGCTCCAAGCTTTTTTGATCCTTCCAAGCTCAAGAATTAGTTTCCCATAACACCTTTGTATGATCCCTTGAAGGTGCTAGCCTTAGATGTGATTTAATGTTTCCAAACACACACACTTTCTTCAAGTTTTTGCAACAAAAACAGAAAAGGGAGAGGGCTGTGAAACTTCACAGTTTCGGTCAAGAGGTGAGAGAGAAGGATGATGATTTTTGTTACAAAAATCAATTATATTTATGCCATAATATTTATTAAATTAATAATAAACTTATGACACAAATCATGCAATGGCTTAGAGTGTCAAACACTCAAACTCCATGCAAAACCATTGAGTGTATTGTACACTATCACCATGCAATGTATTAACAATTAAATAATGCATAAAATGACATGTGTCATGTGGGCCCCACACAACCCAAATGAAAGTGGGCCCACGCGTACTCACGCGTTCGGGTTCGATATTTCCGAAATACCGAACTTTCGTCGCGACGTTAATTAAATCGAATTTAAATAAATAATTGCGCCTAGCGAAATTATTATTTACGTCGCTAACGAATTAATTCTAAATTAACTCGTTTGCCCGAATTAAAATCTAATTTTAATTTCGCGTCGAAATCGAATTTCGATTATTATATCGAATATAATAATTTTACGATTAATTCCAAATTAATCGTTCTCTCTCTATGTATAGTACTTTATCCAAGATAAAGTCTCTCCGTAATAATCCAAGATTAATCGAGTTTGAATCATACGTCATTGGTGAATCTTCGGGAAGCGACCCAAGAGATCTCTGGATATGTTGGCAGTAAATACGGCCGTCAGATTATCCGAACACGTACGTACCAAGTACTACGTTTTTACCGATTTACAAGACAAGGTTAGCCTCTAGCAAAACGCCATGCCTACCCAATTCTCCAGAAATATTCTTATTGGAATATAAGATCTATAACAGGCGTAGTATACCGTAGTATAGTGTATACTGATCCAGTATCGGATGATCACATGTAAGGCCTGGGGCTGGAGATGTGTCTGCCCCGTACGATACATATATCGGACATCAAGCAACTAGTCTCTTTGAATCGGATAATCCTGACCTTGTCATATTATCCCGATGGTTGCAACCATTATAGAGTACTAGTTCTGTATCCTGCGCGATCATCATCTCCATATGTCTGAAGTGATACTTCCGTCTTGACATCACACCCAATACACTACGATTCCCGATAAACCTAGAAGAGGTGTACACAGAACCTGTTAAAGCCCTGGACGACCAAAACTAAAGTCTACCGATTGTCGCAAGTACTAGCGATGCAAGTCTCAGGTTAAGACCATATGCACCTACCCTGAAGCGGACTCCCATAGACACGCAGACATACTACCAATGGGATTCCGCGGCTCGTCATCCAGAGCGAAGCTGTTTTCCGTACCATCGGTAAAACACAACCTCCTACCGCACTTGCATAAGTATCCAATACTCAAATATATGAGAACTATGCTGTTGTGCCCTCACACACGCACAAGTGCAGTACTAGTCTATCCGCATTATCGATGTCCAATCTCGATAATACTACGACTAGGGATATTTAATGATGTAAACCTTTATGGATTGATACTGTCTCATATCATCTCAATCCGGAATTAATCATAGGGACTTTTACCATTTATATATCAAAGTAAATAAATTACAAAACGGTTAAAGGCAATTTCATTACTACATAGTTAATTTTGTACAATAATACAATATCATTTACAAAATAGTGACGCTATGGGTCATTACTGTCTAACACATGTCTGTAAAGGATTGATTTTTGTAATAATAATATATGCATTATTCATTTTATCAAAGTTGTTTGATTATATCGCATATTGTCCAATTGTCTTTATTACCTTGATTACTCTTGTACCTTTAGACTTTAGTTTTGTTGTACAACAAGAGGATTTAAGTCTAAAGTTATTAATCTAAATAGTCCATAGAGAGCAAACAAGGAGGGTACTTTGTTTGTGGTATATCTATAGCTCGTTCCATTCTATACTTGTATGACGACCTTGATCCGGGATCGTTCATGTTAGTGACATGGGAATGAAGGCACCTTGTATGATAGATCATATAGGACTAGACTCAGATAAATACAAATTTCTTTTAATATCTGTTAACCAAAGAAATTCATTTTATCTAATAAATGGTCATATATGGATTCGATCTTAATCCTGAGTTTATACGAACTCCTACATGACAGACTATGTCCTTTGATTTACTATGGTGTGGTGGTGTTGCATTCCCGACCAATAACTACGTATTTCGGGATATGGTTTGGTATGTAGTTGGGAACGTTTACATAGATATGAAATTCACTCATTCTTATGAGAAGCAGATGAATATCTCTTTTAAGAGTTGATTCGGGACTTGAACAATTTGGGCGCTCAACTTTTCTATTATGAATAGAAAGTATTTTATATTCATAATTTTTATGAATTAATTGTTCATTATAGAATCAATGGTGCTTAAGAGACAAAATATTTAGAGGGGTTTAACGGACTTATGACCCGACTCTATTTATGAGATATTCATGAAGGGCTATATCCATATGTAATGACTATATCGATGGACACCGAAAATTTTCGGTTTACTTAATCCATCTACGGTAATGAGAGTTCAACTTCGAGTTTTTAGTGGAATAATGCAGTGTTAATAATTCGTAATATTAGATTAAAGAGTTTAATTAATATTTCAGAATTATTGGAGCTCAGAACCGTAGGTCCATTTGGTCCACGTGCTAGCTCGATTAACTGTAGCAAACTTAATATAATTAGATTGTGTAATTATATGCTCACATTATATTTATTTATATATTATTAATAAGATTAATAATATTTATTGTCACAAATGAAAACTATGTTAAATTAATTTAACTTAATGTTTTCTAGAATTATTTGATTATGAGATAATCAAGTTAGTAATATTATGAGATAATTACTACAACATAATTGAAGGTAAATAAATCATTATTAATATTGATTTTTATTTACCATTGAAGACAAAGCCATATGGCTTACCATGTCATTCAAGCAATTATGTCTATTAGGTGGCTTGGATACACCTAATAGATTTGTCATTAGCTAATGTATTTTATGCTTTGGTATGGCCTCCACATTATGTGTTTGCCATTGAAAGAAAGCATTGAATGCTTAATGACAAAGCCATTTGTTTTAGCTTAACATTTCTTATGCTTTGGTATGGCATTCACATTTTTTGGTTGGCCATTGCAAGAAAGCATTAGATGCTTAATGACAAGGTTAGTTGGCTTGTGTAAGAGAATATAATCTCTCGCATTTCTCTCACTTCCTAAGGTTAACACTTTGCATTCATTCACAAAATTGTTGTGAGAAAAGATTTGAGAGAAAATAGAGAGAGTTCTAGCATTCACTAGTGTTGTGAAAATCAAAAAGCCAAACACCATTGTGACATCTTGAATCTCTAAATAGTTTAGAGGTTTAATCTTTGTGAGTGAAGCCCACACTTCGATTTGTTGGTTTCGAGTCATAGTTCGGAAGATCGAGTGGTTGATCCAAGTGTTGGACACCAAATGATTGATCTTGGCTACTACAACAAAGGGAAAAGGCAAAGAAAATTTTGAAGATCCATACCGGACCCGGTGCCACCACAAGCAACTTTCGCCGCGCTAAGGAAAGTCGTTTCCTACACTTTGGGACCCAGCAGATAGGAACAAAATTTATCAAAAGCAAACACAACTACGAGCAACTTCTTTTCAGTTGTTGTGTAGTTGAGTTGTGCTTCATTCAGAGTTCTGCTGGAGTAGTAAATGGTATGGAAAATTTTGGCTTTGCGTTTTCCCAAAACTGCTCCTATAGCAAAATCACTAGCATCGCACATCACATCAAATGGAAACGTCCCGTCTGGTGCTACTATGATGGGGGCAGAGACCAGCTTCTGTTTCAAGATCTCAAATAATCTTTATAATGTATTTTATGTTTAAATAATAAATTTATTACAATAAAAAAATATTAAAAACACTTTATATTTTCTTATTTAAAAAATCTATTATAATAATAAAACATATTATAATCTACTTTTCTTCAAATTTCTTATTATAATCACATATTTATAGTAAATAGCTACTATTAACCAAGAAAATACAATAAATAGAAGGCTTATTAATTCAAGCTATTAATAAAATTTAATTAATTAAAGTGGTGGTTGTGGAAGAAGAAATTAAAACCTCTAATCTTTGAATTATGCGGTCTATATTAAGTATTTAGGTATTTACTTTAAATGATCTGATGACGTATCCTTTCGAGTAAGGATGAAATGATGTGAATCAAGTACCGTATGAAGGATAAGCCCAGAAGATTGATTCAATATGTCATATCCCAAGTCTTCAGAGTAGTTTTGGAAGACTCTCGAATTGAAGTTCGGATCTCAAAATGAGACGATGTTGGAGAATAAGAGTCTGAGTGTTGTATTTGTTGGTTATTATCTAGGTCCCAAGATCAAACAAGCAATGAAAACAATGTGCGAATACATCAACGAAGGTAGCGGAATACTCACATCGATCGGTTGAGTCGATTTGGAGACGAATGAAGCCGCAAAACTCACTGGTTTGGTGCGCCCACTGCTGCAGTTCGTGCTCACTGGTTTGGCAGTTTCGGGTCTCATTTCGAAGCTCCAAACTCCGTCGGATGAGTCCCGCCTCATGGGTGAACCTCCCTACCACCTTCGCAAGACTCGTAAGTGTGCTAGCACTTGAATTTTCACCATGAAAACCCACTTTTGGCTTCCCTATTGCTCACGTTTTTCTGGTTCAAAACCAGTCCCAATATTTCTGTTTTGGGCGTGAGAGAAGAGAAAGAAATGGAGAGAAAGAAATGTGTATTAAGTTTTATGCATTTGAATTTCAAGTGTATCTTATACACTTTAGTGAATTTCAAATGAATTTCACTTGCATTTACCTTTAATTTGAATTCAAAAAGTCAAACAATAAAGGCAAACACTATGCACATCATGTCCATCACTATTCACATCAACTTTATTAAAGTGACATGTTGTCAAGTCACATCACTCAAAGTGACAAGTGATTTGACGCTTGATGCGACTGATTGATTTGACGCTTGATGCGACTTGCGTTGCCGCACTGGAATTCGAAATACGAATGCGCTCGCAATCACACTCGGGCTCGGGTTCGTTAATTCCAAATTAACGATTTTTCCGTCGCGTCGTAATTAAATGATTACGCCTAGTGAATTCACTATTCACGTCCCTAACGAATTAATTCTAAATTAATTCGTTCGCCCGAATTAAAATCTAATTTTAATTCTGCGTTGAAATCTAATTTCATTTAATATATCGAATATATTAATTTACCGATTAATTCCAAATTAATCGTTATCTCTCTCTAGACGATATTTTATCCTAGATAAAATATCTCCGTAATTAATCCTAGATTAATTTTCTCTCTCTTCTATATAATCCCAGATTATTCAAGAGTGCGAGTTATGCGTCATCGGTGGATTATCGGGAAGCGACCCATGAGATCCCCGGATAAGTTGGCAGTAAATACGGTCGTCGGTGTATCCGAATCACATACATACCAAGAACTACGTTCTACCGATTTACGTGACAAGGTCGACTCCTAGCAAAGCACCAAGTCTTCCCAATTCTCCGGACATATCCATATAGAATATACAAGGATCTTTATCAAGCGTAGTATACGATTGTATTGTGCATATCGGCCCAGTATCGGATAGTCACGTGCTAGGGCTGGGGCTGGATAAGTGTCTGCCCCGTCCGAAGCACATGTCGGATGTCTGGTAACTAGTCTCTATAATCGGATATTCATGACTTGGTCACAATATCCTGATTGGTTGCGCAACACTTAAGAGCACTAATACCATATCCTGCGTGACATCATCTCCAATATGACTGAAGTGATACTTCCGTCTTGACATCACACCCAATACACTACGACTCTCTGATAAACCCAGAAGTGGTGTACGCAGAACCGGTTAAAGCCCTGTACCACCAAGACCAAAGTCTATCGATTATCGTAAGTATTAGCGATGTAAGTCTCATGTTAAGACTATACACACCTACCTTGATTTCGGCCTCCCATAGACACATAGTCATAATACCAATGGGATTCCGAACGAATCAGATGATATAGAAGTATATATCTGGATCGTCGATGAGACCTTTAATTCCTTAGCCTGTGCTGACGCCTAGCTCAGCTGCTAAAAGAACTATATCTAATCTAATTAGATTTATTTTCGATCCAAATGGCTTCTATTGCTGCCTCAGCTGCTGCAATAATCCGTATTTGTTGTTTATTCGGCAACAGTTATCTTGCTCGGAATATTTCCAGCTCACTGTCCCAGTGTTCAAACTTTATAGTATCTCAGTATTTAATTGTTTGGAAACTTGCAGCGGTGATCCCAGTCACTTCAAGTTGTCATTCTCCATAGTTTAAGACAACATCTTTAGTTCTCTTAGATACTAACAGATGTTCTTAATGTTCAATCCAGTGACTATCACTTGGATTGACCTAATCGTGACTCCATATGCTCGAAGCGTATGAAACACCCTATCAAGTACATTTTAAATGTACAATTTCCCAGAGAGTGTTAACAACTCCAAATCTATCCCAGTAGATCTTTATTCCTTGAATAAAGGTTGTTACTCCCCAGAATTCTACGGAGAATTTCTATGAAAGCCAAGCTTTCAACAATTACTTTATGGGAATTTAACTGTCAGTGCGCTCTCCCACTAACCTCCTTATATACACAAGAATTATTTCGTTTTGAGTCAAATCATAAATCATTATGATTGTTTCAAAACGACAGTTCCAAGAACCTTATGCTTGCTTCAATCCAAACATGGATTGAATAACCCGCAAACCTTGTTTGTCGGTTATTCAAAATCGTCAGGATGTTGTAAACATCCTCCAAAAGTTTTCCTTCTCCAGGAAAGCGATTTTGATCTACAACTGACACATTTCATAATTGAAATATGCAGTTATCAACAAGCATCTTCAAAATGGATTTACCATGGCAACAGGTAAAAGGTTGAACCGTTATTAACACAATGTTGATAACGATACCTTTCCGTCAAAAGCCCAGCTTTGTACGTTGGTATGTTGCCTTCCATGTATGTCTTCCTTGAAGACGTTTAATGTACCAATAGGCACAATGCCTTGTGGTACAACAACTAGCATTCAAAATAGTTGTTATACATGGAATCAATTTCGGACTCATGGCAATTTGCCATAATAGGGAGTCGATACCTCGTATCACTTCCTTAAAACGTAGTCGGTGGATATACTTTCATAAGATTGACATCTTTATGAGGTTAGATCAGAAACCCATACCCTAGGTTATTTTCTGACTCTATCTGATCTACTCAGTTCTTGTGTATTCGAAGATTAATGGTACAGATTCATTATTGATGAACGTTTGTGTTCCATTAAGGACTTCGTGCCTTGAACAGTATTACTCCGATTTTCATCGAGTATCACTATCCTCCCACTGACCACTGCATATCGGTATTCCTCTCAGGAAAAACCGCATGGTGAGCAACAATCACATTATTCTCATGTGAGATTTACAAGTACTATACTTAAGGTTTCCCTTAGGATAACCTATATAGGCACTGTTCCAATTTGGGTCTTTCAGTTTGGTATCATCCAAACGTTATGCCTGGCATACCCAAATTACTAGAAATGAGAAACCCCGTTTCTTTCCTGTTCATATCCTATATGACATCTGTCAAACAGATTTATATGGAACCTTATTCTAAATAAGTTTTGCAATGTTAATACATATCCTATTGAAGGAAACAGCTTAGCTCAGAGCGACTCGTGATAAACCTTATCATGTCCAAAAAAATTCGGTTTTAGTTCGGACACACACGTCTAACTGACGTGTCTCGGGAGGAGTCCTCATCTGAAAGAATATCGTACTCTTTCATGTACATATGAAACTTACTGCTTAAGTATTTTCCAATACGGTCTTACCGTGGCGGAATAATACTATAGCCGATCTGTTTTTCTATTTCGTGTCGAAACTCTAAAGTTTCCGATTTGTGTTCTTCAAAAGAAACACATAACCATAACGTGATGCCACATCCGTTAAGGTCACGAAATATTCATGTTCACATCTAGCCTAGCTAGATATGGGCCCACTAACTTCACCATGAATAGGGCTAACAGATCAGTGGCCTTTTCACTATTACCAAGTAAATAGTATTTTAGGTACTTTACCTAATAAACTAGATTCGCAGACCTTATTTGAATAGTCAAATCAGTCCTAGTACCCACTCTTCAAAAGTGTGGATATACGAGTCTCGTTTAATTGTGCCCTACACAACAATGCCACAAATAAGTCTCTATTGATCAAATCAATTTGAGCTATTTATTTGTCATTTTATATGTTTGAGATTTTATTTATATTCAAAATATAAATTCTGTTATTCACATCTAATGTGTTTATCTCAGTATCATCTTTATATAATAAAACACTTTAGTGTTCTAGAATATAAAGGTTTATCCAGAATGGATTAAACACTGATATAGAGATAATGTCTCTAGTCAAACTAGTTACATTATAACAGTTCCTAATTTAAGTACATACCCAAAGGGTAGTTCCTAAACTTAGGTATCTACGGTCGAAACAGCGACTTTCGTTCCGTTTCCGATTTGCAGAGAAATCTCGGCTTGAAGTCAGTATCCAGCTCATAGCGGATTCTGAACATCAATACATATATTTTATGTACCACACTAAGTATTTAAATATAATTTTAATACTAGTAGTGAACTAACTTTGACAAATATTTTTAAAGTCAGAGCCTCGCCCTTTCTTTAATTCCTTCGTGTCTTCCATATCCAAATGGTAGTCACTTTGGGATATGTCAATTATCTTTCAATATTTCACAAACCTTTGGCCAAGCCTGGGGTTTCGGAATATCGAAATGATGTGCACCTTGTGCAACACGCCCAATTGTAAACTTTGACTTTTCACCTCTAGAATAGTCAAATCAATTCTCTAAGAATTATTAATTGCAATTTAATACTTTTAAATCTAAAGATAGATTTATGATAAGTATATTAATTAAGCACTAAAGTCATCATCACATAAATCTTCCAAAGATTTTATGCTCTACTTATTTGCTAATTATGGCCTAGATATAACAAGTTATTTTATCCAATAAAGTAACCTATTATGAATTCCCAATAAAATTAAATCATTTAAAACATTTAATCCAAGGATTATATTTTAAATATTCAACTTTTCAATTCTTTCTTGATTTCAATAGTCCAACTATTTAATCAATTTAATAAGGTACTATTTATTATAATGATTACAATAATCCAATTATTTAATCAACTATAATTTTAATATTGATTACTATAATCTAATTATAAAATCAACTATCAATTTAATTCAATTGTATTGATTACTATAATCCAATTATAAAATCAACTATATATTGAATGAGTTTGTATATAGTCCAACTATATATATTTTTAAAACAACATAAAATATTAGTCCAACTAATACTTTTGATTAATATGACGAGTAAAATAGATGAGCGCGTTTAGCGAGTATTCGAACGAATGTTGCAAATTCAATACTTGCCTCCCACTATTTTTCGTCGAGCCTCTAACCCTCTGTCGAGTACTCGGGAAACCGTGTTTCCTAGTGGGCTAGGATCCCGTTAAATATCACACAATCTTGACTTTGGCCAACAAATTGTATGATAATTAACTAGGTAGATCTCGAAGATCAATTGGATCTCATCCAACTCCTAGATCCAGTAGGTGGACATCCAAGTCCCAAACATATATCTTATATATGCCTATACATCGAATGTATACCCTAACCTTTTTCCTCTGAATCAACTAGGCCTTGGCTTTGGCACAACAAACCTAGTGATCCCAGTCAAGCGCGGACCCATTGACATGGAAGCTTCGTAATCAATGTCAATGGACAAGAAGTGGTCTTGACTTTGGCCAAAAAACCACAACTTGGACACGACACCGATATGGAACAAAGCCTCGTGATAAAAACACATCTTCGACGGACAAGGGCTTGTTTTTGGCCAACAACCCCTGCCACTCTCGGATCTTGAGTAAGAATCACTCAATGGAAGGAAAATAAACGCTTGATATTTAACGAGGGTTTTTCGCGTGCAAATTGGCTACCAATTTAATTATCTTTGTTAAGGTCTCATCATCATACACCCTTAAACATGCATTCTCACACATAATAAAGCGAGTATGAAATAAATAATAATGATATGCGGATGGATACTTTACACATTGATCCTAGATCAAATCTCTCCCTTTCTCACTCAAGCTAGCACTTGTATTACTTCTACCCGTTACACTACACTTCTAAAGAAACCTCATTTACATGGAGGGGAATAGGTGAGAAGAGAATACAAAGAGAATGAAGGTGATAAGGCTGGACACGCAGGTCCAATTTAATAAATCGAATTTATTACAACAATTTCTAAAATTGCCCACCCATCTAATATCCATCCGATATACATTATTTATTCAACACAACCACGTATTCACACACATAAGCATGCTATCAATCAATCTAATCAAATTAATCAATCTGATAATTAAGTGATCATCCAATGTTCAAACAACGATTTGATTTTGCTCGAGTCAAACTCGTTTTTGCGAATAAGTACTTAAAGGTTCATTATATGACTGGAGTCATAATATCCCGATGGCCGGCCAGCACTTAAGAGCACTAATACCGTATCCTGCGTGACATCATCTCCACTATTACTGGAGTGATACTTCCGTCTTGACATCACACCCAATACTCTACGATTCTCAATATACCCAGCATTGGCTTACACAGAACCGGTTAGAGTCCTAGACGACCTCAACTAAAGTATATTGATTGTCATAAGCATTAGCGCGTGCAAGTCTCAGGTTAAGACCAAATACACCTACCCTGATGTCGGACTCCCATAGACACATAGTCATAATACCATGGGATTCTGAGGGGTCTATCCAAAGCGAAGCTGTTTACCGTACCATCGGTGAAACACAACCTCCTATCGCACTTGCATAAGTATCCAATACTTATATATATGAGAACTATGCCGTTGTGCCCTCACAACGCGCACAAGTGCAATACTAGCCTATTCCGCATTATCGTTGTCCATTCTCGATAATACTCCGGCTAGGGATATTTAATGATTAATCCTTCGTGGACTGATACTGTCTCATATCATTCTCAATCCAGGAACTAATCATAGGGACCTCTCTTCATTTATATATCTAAGGTGATCTAATCACAAATGATGAGAGTGCAATTTCCTTGTCACATAGTTAATTTGTACAACAACACTATGATCTGTACAAATAGTGACGCTATGGGTCATATTATCCAACAATCTCCCACTTGGCACATAGCCAGTCACTCAAGTGTCGTACACCCGAACTATGTACGGTTCGCTCAAATTGCTGAGAAAAGGTTTTTGTCAGCGGATTTGTATGATTATCCTCTGACGCGATTTATACGATCATCACATCCCCACGATGTATGATCCGAACGAATCAGATGAATATAGAAGTATATATCTGGATCGTCGATGAGACCTTTAATTCTTTAGCCTTGTGCTG
>SKCR01023163.1:0-20170 GCA_019454045.1 Zanthoxylum bungeanum | reverse complement strand
TGAATTATTTAATTTTTCTTCTAATTCAAAAATTGTTATGAGATTTCGAATAATTTTAATCGATATGGGATTTGTGATGATTTTCAAATTCTAATTTTCCATTGAAATTAGAGATCCCAATCGATTCAATCTAAAATTATTAATAATATTTTGTCTCAATTAAAACGAGATGATTATCATATATAGTTCGTGTTCATGTAAAACCATTTTCTAATTCCCGGAAAACCAATTGTTATGTAAATAATTGATGGAAAAAAAAGGGTATTATAGGAAATGAATGTATAAAACAGCCTATGTGCTATGTTAGGCGTAAATTAAATACTCAAAGGTGCAATCTAATTGGCACTCAAAGGACATACACATCATATGAAGCTACATTAATTTATGATTTTATCAATAATGCAATATTTACGGAAAATTTTAAAAAGACTTTTTGAACGATTCCAAAAATTATGAGAATTTTTTCAAGTCATGCAAATCTAAATCCCTAATTAGCAATTAAGAGTCAACCTTCATAAAACAACTCAAGAACGATTCTAAGTCACAAGAAGTGACTCAAGCAACTCTAAAATGACAATTTGTGTCCTACATCATAATTTGATTTTTTTTAAAATCATTAGAAACACCACCGCCAAACCACCCATTCCGATCTTAAGCGGAGCAGGTAAAAAACTTAGCTGTCACAGGTTCTTACAAGAAATGCACTCTCAGGATTCGAACCCAGGACCTCAAGGTGAGATCCTGAGCCCTACACCACCAAGCCATGCCCCCTGGGGACATAATTTGACTTAATTACACTTAATTAGCCAAATTAATTTTACACATGCAATAAGACTATCATATTAGGTTTCTAAATATCAATTAACAACAAATGATGAAAGAACTTCAATTATATCAAATATAATTAATTGGAAACTTAAAGAAATAATTCCAACCAAACAATATTAGAAATTATCTTAATTTGTCAAATTTAGACTTTGGTTGCTGATTACACCCAAAAAGTACTTGCGGTTATCACAGTACAGTTAAGGTGTCGATTCCTCAGAGAGATGGTTACAAAGGAACTAAGTCAGTGAATAAAACATTAGCAATAACTTAATTAAAGAAAATGATTTAATTGGCACTTTAGATTAAAAACTATGAAAGATACGTAAGAGTTATCAATAGATAAAGACAACAAAGCGTTGGGAATCCCTATATTCAGTAGTTGATTCCTTTTATTACTCAATTGAAGGTTTCACATCCCAAACCAACAATCAGAATATATTTCAATTCAAAACATATTAAATTCTAAGGTAATCGATGAATTACTTTCTCTATGTTAACAGCACACTATGGTATCATTATGACCTATCTAACGTCGACAATATACCCACAAACAATACTGCAGCAGAAGATTAACTCATAAAATAAAAATACCAGTTATAACTGGGTTCCCCAATCACACATAGAAAAAGCATGACTATTCCTATATGAAAATTAGTAAAACACAATCTCTGGATTATAAATCAAAAGATAATAAAGAATAATGAAACATCAATTGCATTGAACGTTGAAGATCATTCAGGAATAAAAAACATGAATATAAGAAGTTAGCACAAGAGTTCATCTCTAACTTTGCCTAGGAGATTAGTTCTCCATAGAAGAAAGAAACATAGCCTGAAGAGATCAGAGAGACATCTTGTCCGGCCTGAAGCTTCCTCATTCTTCTCTCTCAAATATGTGTTTTTGAACTCTTTGTTGTGTATTTCTTATCTTTTTTAGGGTTTTGAACGAGCTTGGATATATATAGGGAAGTCCCGGAGTCCTTGTACATGTAAAACACGACTAAATTAAGATTCTGAAACTTTACCGGGGCACCGCGGTGCTGGAAAGTGGCGCCGCAGTGCCAAACTCTAGGCCATTTTGTATGCAATAATTCTGCTGAAGGCGCGTCGCGATGCGAGACATAAAATTTGGTTGCCGTTTTGCGCATTTTATGCTCTTCCCTCGTGCTTCCGATGCATCCGTAAGGTCCCAAAACACGTATAATTGCTCCAAGATCCATGTTCCATTACTTCCTAATAACAAAACATAAAATAAACTACAATTAAGATTAAATACTTGATATTAAAGCCGAATTAGTGATGTTCAAAGTACATTTTCATGCACTTATCACAACCCCCAACCAGCTTATTGCTAGTCCCTAGCAATTCAAGCGTAAAAAGAAAATGTAAACTAAACTAAATTAAAAAGAAATAAATAAAAATTATCTAAGCCACTTTCGTAGGGATCAAGATTGCATTTAGCGTATGCAATAAGCCTTTAAACCCCTAGATGGCCCTAGTGGACGAGTTGTAGTCTCGTTAGGGCTTACAACGATGACACCCATAAACGTCATTCAAAACATATGCAATCATGCAAAAATAATAAAATGAAATAGTCCCAATAGTTACACATATTATTGTCCTCAAAGAATGCCTAGTAATGAAATCAGAGAACCTTTAAAGTACTTAACGCAACTCAAATCCTAGTCCTTGAATAAATCATCTAAGCCATACTCATAGTGTGTGTATGTAAAGGTTCATTCACAACTTGACTCTTAGGTAAACCAACTCAATGATTTTGTTTAAAAATTGGGATTCGATGAGTCAAACCAACCTAGATATCTCAAATGCGCTATGTAATTGTCTTTCTGTGCTCGGTATGGTATGATTTTTTTTTTCTTTTTTAACTTTTTCTTTTTGTTTCAACACACCTACCCTTTAAGGTAGGATTTCTCCTCATGGTGGTCCTAACATTCGCCCATGTGTAGCTTCACGCTTATCGGTTATAGGTGGTTTAATTTCTTCTTTTTTCTTTCTGTTTTTATTTTTAACCATACCATACATCATAACACTAGCAAATCAAAATAGACATCTAAGCAAACGGTCATTCATCGACATACAATTTCTTCAACTAGTCACTTTGCCAACTATTTAGGTTCTTACTGCTAAAAACCTATAGTTAAGTGCTTATAAGTCTAACTTAGACCAACTACTCAAGGCATCAGATAAAAATAAATTAGGAACTTATCATTTCTAAGATTTCATCCTAAAGCAAACAATACTCATCATTGGACATATGTTTTACTATTAAGGACTAAAAACTATTTTTTTTTATAACAGGTATTATCGCTACATGCGTACACCCTCACACTTAAAACTTGTATTGTCCTCAATGTCAGATAAATATAAAGAAACAGGAGGAAGGAACAATACTATCGTGCATGGAGTTGATCAGGCTCTTGCTGGTGAGACTTTGGTTGTGTGGGCTGTGTAGGTTGCGATAACGCCTGCATACATACTCAGGAAAATAATAAATATGCAATTAGCACACAATAAAATAAAACTAAAGTAAAGAAAATAACAAAATAAAATAAATGCAGATGCAATGGTTGCCTCCCCGCTAGCGCTAAGTTTAACGTTTTTAGCCAGACGTAACCACCCAAGTGGTCATAGTGTTGGGTTTTCTAGGTCAAACCAAGATCAAATTAAGCAATGAAATGTGCGTATACAACAAAGTAAAGTAGCGGAAATACTCATTTTGATCGGCTTTTGGATGTGATGAACACAAAAATTATGCTCCAAGCTATTCTTTCTATGGTATGATTCGGCCAAGCCCTTGCAATTGGTCTTCAAGCTCCAAGCTTTGTGAATGATTCCATGCTCAAGAGTTGGTTTCCCTATCACCTTTGTAAGACTCCTTGTGTGCTAGCACTTGTGAAAATTTGCAACAAATCTTCCAATTTTCCCTCTTGAAATTCGGCCAAGCCTAGAAAATTTTGAGAGAAAAAAAACTACACTTTGGGCGTGAGAGATGGAAGAGAGAGAGAGAAAAAAATTATGTTATTTGATTTCAAAAACCAAATTAAATGATATACCAAATATTTGGTATAAGTCATTCAATTCTTACACATCTTTGGTGTGTTGGACAAGTTATCACCAACCCACCAAAACCCATCAACTTAAAGTGACTAGGTGATGTGAGTTGTGATGTGACTTGTGGGCCCCACTTGATTCAAAATACGAGTAGGCCCGCAACACATTCCGGGCTCGAGTTCGCTAATTCCGAATTAACGAACTTTCCATTGCGACGTAAATAAATCAAATTTAATTAAATAATTATGCCTAGCAAAAATACTATTCACGTCGCGAGCGAATTAATTCTAAATTAACTCGTTTGCCCGAATTAAAATCCAATTTTAATTCCGCGTTGAAATCTAATTTCATTTAATATATCGAATATATTATTTTATCGATTAATTCCAAATTAATCGTTCTCTCTTTAATTAGAATTTTATCCCAGATAAAATATCTCTGTAATCATTCATAGATTAATTTTCTCTCTCTTATAATTAATCCTAGATTAATTATGTCCGAGTCATACGTCATTGGTGAATCTTCGGGAAGCGACCCATGAGATCCCTGGATATGTTGGCAGTAAATCCGGTCGTCGGACTATCCGAACACGTACGTACCTAGTACTACGTTTTTACCGATTTACAAGACATGGTTGGCTTCTAGCAAAGCACCGTGCCTACCCAATTCTCAAGAAATATTCTTAAAGGAATATGTAATATGTATCAGACGTAGTATACATAGTATTGCGTATTTCGATCCAGTATCAGATGTCACGTGCTAGGCCTGAGGTTGGAATTGTGTCTGCCCCGTACGAAGCACATATCGGATCTTTGGTAACTAGTCTCTATTATCGGATAAGCATGACCTAGTCATATTATCCCGATAGCTGTAGCATACAAGAGTACCAGTTCCGTATCCTACGTGACCATCATCTCCATATGAATGAAGTTATACTTCCATCTTGACATCACACCCAATACAATACGATTCTCAATATACCCAGAAGAGGCGTACACAGAACCTGTTAAAGCCCTGGACGACCAAAACCAAACAATATAGATTGTCGCAAGTATTAGCGATGCAAGTCTCAAGTTAAGACCAAATACACCTACCCTGATTCAGACTTCCATAGACACATAGTCATACTACCAATGGAATTCCGAGGGGTCTATCCAGAGCGAAGCTATTTCCGTACCATCGAAAAAAACACAACCTCCTATTACACTTGCATGAGTATCCAATACCCAAATATATGAGAACTATGCCGTTATGCACCCATAACACGCACAAGTGCAATACTAGTCTATTCCGCATTATCGATGTCCAATCTCGATAATACTACGACTAGGGATACTTTAATGATTAAACCTTAGTGGATTAATACTGTTGTTGGTTTCTATTAAGGTCCCAAGATCAATAATAAACATGAATCAAGTGCGAATACAAATTGAAGAAGTTGAGGAATACTCATATCGATCGGTTGAGCGATGCGGAGGCAATAAAAATTTCAGATTCTGCTTTCTGACTGGTTTGGCAGTAAGCATAATTCCTCACTGGTTTTGGCTCGGTTTTGGTCCTTCGTCAAGCTCCAAACTTCGTCGAACGATTCCCGGCTCATGGGTGGACTTCCCTATCACCTTCGCATGTCTCGTAAGTGTGCTAGCACTTGAGATTTTGCCACAAAATCCCACTCTAGCTTCCCTCACTGCTCGGCGTTTTGGAGAAAAACAGTGAGCATTTCAGCCTCTTGGGCGTGTGTGGTAAAGAGAAAGATAGAATGAGAGATGATGTGTGTTTAGTTTCTAATTTGTGTATCTTATACACTAATTTGAATTTCAAATTCATTTGGAATGAATTTGGCTTTTAAAAGTCAAACCATTAAAAGCTCCAACCACTCCCATCACTCAATCTATCAAGTTGTCAAGTCACATCACTCAAAGTGACTAATGATGTGACGCTTGATGCGACTAGTGATTTGACGCTTGATTTGACTTGCGTGCCGCACTCGAATTCGAAATGCGAATGCGCTCGCAAATAATCTCGGGCTCGGTTTCGTTAATTCTAAATTAACGAATTTTCCGTTGCATCGTAATTAAATGATTACGCCTAGCGAAATCACTATTAACGTCGCTAACGAATTAATTCTAAATTAATTCGTTCGCCCGAATTAAAATCTAATTTTAATTCCGCGTCGAAATCCAATTTCATTTAATATATCGAATATATTAATTTGCCGATTAATTCCAAATTAATCGTTATCTCTCTTTAAAAGATATTTTATCCCAGATAAAATATATCCGCAATTAATCCTAGATTAATTTTCTCTCTCTTCTAATTAATCCCATATTAATTTAGAGTGCGAGTCATACGTCATCGGTGGAAATGCTAGGATTAATTGCCTTGCCTTCCCAATTCTCCGGAAATATCCTTACAGGAATAAAGGATCTATATCAGGCGTAGTATACATAGTATTGCATATTTCTGTCCAGTATCGGATGATCACGTGCTAGGCCTGGGGCTGGAATTATGTCTGCCCCGTATGAAGCACATGTCAGATGTCTGGTAACTAGTCTCTATAATCAGATATACATGACCTAGTCAATATCCCGATAGTTGCAACATTTAAGAGAACTAGTCCCGTATCCTACGTGACCATCATCTCCATATGACTGGAGTGACACTTCCGTCTTGACATCACACCCAACACACTACGATTCTCAATATACCCAGCATTGGCGTACACATAACCTATTAAAGCCCTGGACGACCTCAACCAAAGTATATTGATTGTCTCAAGTATTAGCGGTGCAAGTCTCAAGTTAAGAACAAATACACCTACCCTGATTTCGGACTTCCATAGACACATAGTCATACTACCAATGGAATTTCGATGGGGTCTATCCAGAGCGAAGCTGTTTCCCGTACCATCGGTAAAACACAACCTCCTATTACACTTGCATGAGTATCCTATACCCAAATATATGAGAACTATACCGTTGTTCCCTCACAACGCGCACAAGTGCAATACTAGTCTTTTACGTATTTATCGATGTCCAATCTCGATAATACTCTGACTAGGGATATTTAATGATTTATCCTTCGTGGACTGATACTGTCTCATATCATTCTCCGTCCAGGAACAAATCATAGGGACCTCTAATCATTTATACATCTAGGTGATCTAATCACAAATGATAAGAGTGCAATCTCATTTGTCACATAGTTAATTTGTACAACATGTAGGGGTTTTAGGGGCTAAATCCGGTAACGCAGCGGAAACGGTGGAAAATCAAATTTTCCGATTTCAAAATTTTTTCTCGGATTAATTAAATAAACATATTTATTTAATTACCCAATAATCAAATTATGAAATTAAAATTCTATAAATCATATTTAAGTGAATTTACCGAATTGCCCTTACTTTTGATATTTTGTTCATTTTAGTCCGAAATTGATCAAATCAATTTTGAATGATTCTAAATCATTTCTAAGATGACCTTAGCATGTTCAATACATCAAAACACCAAGAGCAACACAAAACCCAATTTTTCTCCATTTGGCCGAGAGCCTCACTAAAGGGGGGGTTTGTGCATTTTGTGATTTCATGCTTCAAAACACATCAAGATGTAATCCAATCAACATGAAACTTTATATGAATCATATACACATCCTTATACACAACATAAATGAAAAGCCCCAAATTTGGACAAGGTCTTAAACCCTAATTTTTCAAACTCTTCAAATTGAACAAATTAGACCAAATTGGTTAAATCAATTACTTCAATCATGTTTCTTTCATCCAACCAAAGTCTCAACACAATGAAAAAACTCAAGATCAAATCTAGGTCATTTAAGAGTGGGTCAACAACTCTAGATTAGCAACAAAGTTTCCAAAACCATAAAAGAATACTTATAACTACACTAGTCACAAGCTTCCTCCATTATACATGCTCAACACTTTCACCAAACATTTATCCATAAAAAACACAAGGAATAAAGAATAGAAAAACTCAAGAACATCACAAGATGTTGCCCACAACAAGAGGAACAAATTACTCTCTAATGGAAGGTTGGAAACACTTACTATTTTCAAGCTTTTCCTTGATTTTCTTTTCTTTTCTCTCTACCTTTCTTTGTCTTCTTTAATGGAGTTTAGGTTAGAAAATTTATAAGGTTAATTTACAAATGAAATGAAAAAAAATATATACTTGTATCACTAAGGCCTTGGTCGAATTTGGCAAAGGCATATACAAGAATATTAATTTCATCTTAATTTGATTTTCATTTGATCAACTTGATTTAAATATCTAATAACACTTTATAGATATTTTAATTAAGTCAACAAAGGCAACTTAGCCATTTAATCCAAATATCCAAATGATAAGATATTTATATTTTAATTAATTTAATCATTTAACAATTAAATAATTAATTAATTAATTAAATACAAATATATTAAATATATGTATTATATTTACATTAAATATTAAATACATATATACATTTATGATATTAGTCAAATATCTCAATTTGACTATTAATTTATGTGTATTTAAATTAATCAGGTATTAAATGTAAATACACAATAATTAAGGAAAGGACTATCGGGTCCCTAAGCATGTATTTTGCGTTTAACCTTTAAACGACTTTATAAATAATCAATATTATTTATAAATGTTGCTATAGTGCTCTACGAGTATATTTCATTATTGAGACTCTCTAGATTCAGGTATATCCGTCACGAAATCCAATTTCGTGTCCATAATTTATCCACCCGTAAATTATGACGATCACGGATAATCTCGCTGAATCATACAGGTCAAGGTCATGGTAAATGTATAATTCCTCCGTCACAGGTATCCGGATAAATCCCAGAGATATAGATATAAACGTCAAATCTCTATGGGGATTATCCAGTCGACTATTCTATTAGCAATCTCTAAAAGAATGTTTAGAACTTGCTTCTAAACTTTACCACGGGCCCATGGTTTTATCTGATTACTAATCATATGGACTACCTATGCTCTGGTACATAGAACTGACGGATCCTATCTTGATACACATAGGACACCCTAAGGATCTATCTACACCCAACGAACACGCGGAGGTCTGATCTAAATAGATCAGCGACGTGACTGCCATCTAAGTGTAGAAGATGTCTCATGTGCCCACAATGGCATCTCAATTCTAAGAATCACAAGTGCTACTCAACTCGAGAAGATTCTTATTGACGTTGGTGTACCATCCATTAAGAATCTTCGGTGAGTCGTTCGATGTTTATCCGCTATAAACACCCACACGTCTATACTAGTCTCCAAGACTAATGGTTCATTGAGAAACCATTGGAATCATATATTCCAATATACGACATGTACCGGTCTCAACGGGTTTACTTTACTGACCAAGTAGTGTAAACCTTGACCAGGAACAGTCTGAGAATGACAACGCCCTGATACTACTCAATGTCAGTTGCGACGCTTTTGCAACAGTACCATGACTAATCATTCTAAGGTCATTACGTCTTTACCATATAAAAAGATACATTATATTATAGAAACTGCATATATTATTCATAATAATAATGTTTTATAGAAGTATTCAAAAGAAATACAACCGGGAATTGGCGCTCTGAGCACCAACCCCAACAAAATCTCCCACTTGCTCTAGTGCCAATAACGATTGTATCTAATACCCATCGACTCTACGTGTTTATCAAACAGCTTCGAAGGTATTGAGTCTATCTCAGATTTCATGGCACTTTGCCATTTCACGGAGTCGATGTCCAACATCGATTCTCTATAGGTGAAAGGATCCGTCTCTTCAACTAAGAGAACATCCAGACTCTTTTCTTGTATCAAATACAAGCGTTCAGGAGGTCTAGATACCCTTTCCGACCTACAGAGTGTGTGTGTTGAAGGTCCTTCATCTACTTGAACTTCAGGTTCCTCTGTTGGTTCGTTGTTTTCAGGTTGGACTTCATCAAGCTCAATCGGTCTATGATTACCACCTTCTGACAAAAATTCTACTTCTAGAAATTTTGCGAAGCGAGCTACAAACACATTTTGATGCTCGGTATCATAGAACAGATATTCCCTCGTATTCGAAGGATATCCAATAAACCTAAACTTTTGCCTTCGAGGCGAAAGCTTATCTTGCTGAGTCACCTTGACATAGGCAGGACAACCCCAAACCTTAATATAATTAAGATTTGGTCCCCTACCGAACCATATCTGATACGGAGTCGTAGGAACAGCTTTTGAAGGAATCTTGTTCAAAAGATGTGCAGCTGTTAAAATAGAGTAGCCCCATAAACTATAGGGCAAATCTGTGAAACTCAACATTGATCGGACCATATCCAATCAAGTCTGATTTCTCCTCTCAGACACTCCATTGTGCTGTGGAGTACCAGGAGGAGTATATTGAGCGAGAATCCCATTCTCCTTAATATAATCCATGAACGAACCACTCATATATTCGCCGCCTCGATCAGATCGAAGGCATTTAATATATTTACCAGTTTGTTTTTCTACTTCATTTCGTAACTCTTTGAACTTTTCAAAGGTTTCCGATTTATGTCGCATCAAATAGACATAACCGTACCGTGACAGATCATCGGTAAAGGTAACGAAGTACGAATAACCACTGTGAGCAATATGACTTAGTGGACCATATACATAAGAATATACGAGTTCCAGTAAGTTAGTTGCGCGATGTCCAACACCAGAAAATGGGGCTTTGGTCATCTTACCCTGAATGCAGGATTCACAAGTTGGATAAGATTCAATGGTAAGATCTGGTATCAAACCATTCCTAACCAATTGGGTAAGGCGTTTAACGCCAATGTGACCAAGCCGCATATGCCAAAGTTCAATATCATTAATTACAGGTAAACTACGTTTATTAACTCCAATATTTAAAATATCTTTTGAAGTTTGCAATGTATAATGACCATGCTGGTTTGGACAACAAGGGATCTGAATATTATTTCTATCATATAAATATAAAGAACTATTTTTAATATTAAGACAAAAGCCTTCTGTATCCAATGCAAAAAGTGATATAATATTAGCTACACATCCTGGTACAAAATGGCATTTATTTAACAAAAGTGTCCCATTCGGCAATGAGATCTCGTATACTCCCACTGCAACTCCATCCAAAGAGTCTCCACTCCCGAATCGCAACTGCATCTCTCCGAGCTTCAGCCTCCTACTTTCCTTCAGCACCTGCAACGAATTACAAATGTGAATGGGACAAGCAAAATCTAAAATCCAGTTGGATGTAACGGTTTCACAAGCCAAAGATAAATCAATAACTGGAAAAATAAATGTACCTGATGTAGATGCTCTATCTCTCCTCAGCTGGGCGATGTAATCAGGACAGTTCCTTTTCCAATGCCCGACTTTACCGTAGTGGTGGCATTTGTCTTCAGAAGCCCTCTTGGGCTTAGTTATCTTTGCCTGTTGTTAGGACCAAAAGCCTTCTTCTTCTGCTTTCCCTTTGACCATATCTGGGAAAAAGCAGAGAGAGAAGTAGATCTCGGAGGGCGAGTCGGTACTCCCTTCTTAAGGTCCCTTTCTGCCGTGAGCAACATCCTATGTAGCTCTTGGTAGGTACAGACAGTCTCGTTCATGTTGAAGTACATCACGAACTGGCGATATGAAGCTGAGAGTGAACCAAGAATGACACTCCTACCGAGAATGTCATTCAAGATGAGATTATGTTGCCTCAATTGATCGATCAAATCGATCATCTGAAGAACATGTGGGCTAACATCTTGCCCCTCAACCAGACGCGCATGGAACAGTTCCATTGCGACTTTATGAACAATCACTTGTTCTTGGTTCTCAAAAGATTGTCTCAATCGCGTCATCATACTATACGAATCTAGCATACCATAATATTGTTTCTTGAGTTTCGGAGACAGTGAACTAAGGATGTATGATTTAACCCTTAAATCATCATCCTTCCAAGTTTCAAAAACTTGGCGTTCCTCCTCTGTAGCGTCCGAACCCACAGCAAGGGGCAACGGACCCTCAAGAACATATCCCAGCTTTTCGGAATCGAGGACAATCCTCATATCCAATTCCCAGTCAGCGAAGTTCTCAGCGCCTTTAAGTTTGTTCGCATCAATCATACGCGCAAACTGATTTGTGGATTGTGCCGCCATCGCAAATCTATCATATAGATCACGAAAAACGGTTAGCAGAAATTAAGCAGTTTCATATAATATCAAAAGCATAAACTAGATCATGGATTTTTAATCTAAAAATGCCCCTCCCACTAAATCATGCAATACTGTAATCCCCAAACAGAATACAAAGATTTAATAATTAAATTAAATACAAATAGTGAAAAGTGGATCCCGTGAATATATTTCAGCTCACAGCAGAGGCACGGTCTCGCCTACGTATATTCATCAGGTAGACAACTCATTTGTCAATCACTCAATAGTGACTCCTAAGTTTCCGGTCCTGGTCGTTTCTTGTTGTCGCTGCGAAGGCAGGCCCACAAGGAGACGTACCAAGGTTAAACTCGTCAATGATAAACTCAAGTTATTTACGTAATCCTGACAGCTAGGGCACATTCAGAATTCCGCTTTCGCTTGAATTTATCTAGTATCTGATATACATCCGGTATAAATAAATCTATATCGGCTACACCCTCATAGCAGAGGCACGGTCTCGGATGTAGTCACAGAGAATTATTCATAAACCGTATTGACAAGACGGACCATATAACATGCATCAAATACATAATTACATTTAAACCTTATTAATTAGGGATTTTCCGCTAAGTGTCATACACCCTAAATCTAACCAATTTAGATTCTAATAAGCATGTATAAAATCAAGAAAACATGATTAAACATTGATTTAATAAAGGCTAATCATTTTAGGGGGCCTAGAATCAGACTCGCTCTGATACCATTTGGTAGGGGTTTTAGGGGCTAAATCCGGTAACGCAGCGGAAACGGTGGAAAATCAAATTTTCCGATTTCAAAACTTTTTATCGGATTAATTAAATAAACATATTTATTTAATTACCCAATAATCAAATTATGAAATTAAAATTCAATAAATCAAATTTAAGTGAATTTACCGAATTGCCCTTACATTTGGTATTTTGTTCATTTTAGTCCGAAATTGATCAAATCAATTTTGAATGATTCTTAATCATTTCTAAGATGAACTTATCATGTTCAAAACATCAAAACACCAAGAGCAACACAAAACCCAAATTTTCTCCATTTGGCCGAGAGCCTCACTAAAAGGGGGGGGGGGTTGTGCATTTTGTGATTTCATACTTCAAAACACATCAATATGTAATCCAATCAACATGAAACTTTATATGCATCATATACACATCCTTATACACAACATAAATGAAAAGCCCCAAAATTTGGACAAGGTCTTAAACCCTAATTTTTCAAATTTTTCAAATTGAACAAATTAGACCAAATTGGTTAAATCAATTACTTCAATCATGTTTCTTTCATCCAACCAAAGTCTCAACACAATGAAACAACTCAAGATCAAATCTAGGTCATTTAAGAGTGGTTCAACAACTCTAGATTAGCAACAAAGTTTCCAAAACCATAAAAGAATACTTATAACTACACTAGTCACAAGCTTCCTCCATTATACATGCTCAACACTTTCACCAAACATTTATACATAAAAAACACAAGGAATAAAGAATAGAAAAACTAAAGAACATCACAAGATGTTGCCCATAACAAGAGGAACAAATTACTCTCTAATGGAAGGTTGGAAATACTTACTATTTTCAAGCTTTTCCTTGATTTTCTTTTCTTTTCTCTCTACCTTTCTTTGTCTTCTTTAATGGACTTTAAGTTAGAAAATGTATTAGGTTAATTTACAAATGAAATGAAAAATAATATATACTTGTATCACTAAGGCCTTGGCCGAATTTGGCAAAGGCATATACAAGAATATTAATTTCATCTTAATTTGATTTTCATTTGATCAACTTGATTTAAATATCTAATAACACTTTATAGATATTTTAATTAAGTCAACAAAGGCAACTTAGCCATTTAATCCAAATATCCAAATGATAAGATATTTATATTTTAATTAATTTAATCATTTAACAATTAAATAATTAATTAATTAATTAAATACAAATATATTAAATATATGTATTATATTTACATTAAATATTAAATACATATATACATTTATGATATTAGTCAAATATCTCAATTTGACTATTAATTAATGTGTATTTAAATTAATCAAGTATTAAATGTAAATACACATTAATTAAGGAAATGACTATCGGGTCCCTAAACATGTATTTTGTGTTTAACTTTTAAACGAATTTATAAATAATCAATATTATTTATAAATTTTGCTCTAGTGCTCTAGGAGTATATTTCATTATTAAGACTCTCTAGATTCAGGTATATCCGTCACGAAATCCAATTTCGTGTCCATAATTTATCCACCCGTAAATTATGACGATCACGGATAATCTCGCTGAATCATACAGGTCGAGGTCATGGAAAATGTATAATTCCTCTGTCACAGGTATCCGGATAAATCCCAGAGATATAGATATAAACGTCAAATCTCTATGGGGATTATCCAGTCGACTATTCTATTAGCAATCTCTAAAAGAATGTTTAGAACTTGCTTCTAAACTTTACCACAGGCCCATGGTTTTATCTGATTGCTAATCATATGGACTACCTATGCTCTGGTACACAAAACTGACTGATCCTATCTTGATACACATAGGACACCCTGAGGATCTTTCTGTAGGGGTTTTAGGGGCATAATCCGGCAACGCAGCGGAAGTGGTGGAAAATCAAATTTTCCGATTTCAAAACTTTTTCTCGGATTAATTAAATAAACATATTTATTTAATTATCCAATAATCAAATTATGAAATAAAATTCAAATAAATCATATTTAAGTGAATTTACCGAATTGCCCTTACATTGGTATTTTGTCCATTTTAGTCCGAAATTGATCTAATCAATTTTGAATGATTCTAAATCATTTCGAAGATGAACTTAGCATGTTCAAAACATCAAAACACCAAAAGCACCAAAAATCCCAAATTCCTTCATCAAGGCCGAATGCATCCATTTGGTGGGCAAATTGTGCATTTTGTCATTTCATGCATCAAAACACATCAAGATGTAATCCAATGAACATGAAACTTTATATGCATCATATAAACATCCAAATACACAACATATAAGAAAAGCCCCAAATTTGGAATTGGTCATGAACCCTAATTTTTTAATTTCATCAAATTGTACAAATTAGACCAAATTGGTTAAATCCAATACTTCAATCATGTTTCTTCCATCCAATCAAAGTCTCAACACAATGAAACAACTCAAGATCAAATCTAGGTCATCTAAGAGTGGGTCAACAACTCTAGATTAGCAATAAGGTTTCCAAAACCATAAAAGAATACTTATAACTACACTAGTCACAAGCTTTCTCCATTATACATGCTCAACACTTTCACCAAACTTTTATCCATAAAAAACACAAAGAATAAAGAATAGAAAAAACTCAAGAACATCACAAGATGTTTCCCACAACAAGAGGAACAAATTACTCTCTAATGGAAGGTTGGAAATACTTACTATTTTCCAAGCTTTTCTTGATTTTTCTTTCTTTTCTCTCTAGCATTCTTTGCCTTCCTTTAATGGAGTTTTTGGTTAAAGTGTATTAGGTTAGATACCAAATGAAATGAAAAACAATATATACTTGCATCACAAAGGCCTTGGCCGAATTTGGCAAAGGCATATACAAGAAATATTAATTTCAATTTCATTTGAATTTCATTAAATCAACTTGATAAAATATCTTAATAACACTTTATAGATAATTATATTAAGTCAAAAAATGCAACTAATAAAAATATAACTCTTATATTTTATAAGTGTTGGCCGAATTTATCAAGAAATAAAGGAAAAAGATATTTTCATTTTTCAAACAATTTGAACAAATATCTTAAGAAGTCAAAATCAATTTGACAACCATTTCCTTTAATGTATAAGTCAACAATTGCAACTTATAATCACTTCCTAACTTTATCATTTGGTGATATATTTATATTTTAATTTTATTAATCATTTAACAATTAAATAATTAAATTATTAATTAAATACAAATATATCAAATATATGTATTATATTTACTTTAAATATCTCAAATACATATATTGATGATATATGTCAAATACCTTTATTTGAATATTTATTAATGTGTATTTAATATATCATATATTAAATACAAATACACATTAATTAGGAAATGACGGTTCGGCCCGTTCGCATGTATTTTTCGTTTAACGATTAAACGATTTATAAATAATCATCATTATTCATAAATGTTGCTCTAGTGCTCTACGAGTATGTTTCATTATTGAGACTCTCTAGATTCAGGTATATCCGTCACGAAATCCAATTTCATGTGCATAATCTATCCACCCGTAGATTATGACGATCACAGATAAACTAGCTGAATCATACAGGTCGAGGTCATTGCATACGTATAATCCCTCCGTCACAGGAATCCAGATAATCCCAGAGATATAGATGTGAACGTCAAATCTCTATAGGTATTATCTCGTCGACGTATTCATTAGCAATCTCTAAATAACAATCGGAACTTACTTCCGAAGTATACTGTGGCCACAGATTGAACAGACTGCTAATTATATATGGACTACCTATGCTCTGTACACAGAACTGACGAATCCTATCTTGACACACACAGGATATCCTGAGGATCGGTCCACACCCAACGAACAGGCGGAGGTCTGATCTAAATAGATCGGTGACGTGACTGCCATCTAAGTGTGGAGGATGTCTCATACATCCACAGTGGTATCTCAAGTCGAAGGACCACTATGCTACTCAACCTGAGAAGATTCTTATTGACGTTGGTGTACCATCCATTAAGAATCTTCGGTGAGCCGTTCAGTGTTTATACACTATAAACACCTACACGTCTATACGAGTCTCCATAGACTCATGGTTCATCGGGATAAACCATCGGACCAAGTCTCGATATACGACATGTACTGGTCTCAACGGATTTGACTAACCGACCCGTGTTAGCAAATCTTGACCAGGAACTATGTTTGATAATATACATATAGCAGTGACACTTCCCAATGTCAATTACAAACTAACTTTGTAATTGTGTACTGCATTATATATTATCGGGCCTTTGTCTAACATATACATATCACTAAACCACATTTAGTTCAATCTAATCGTTATCAGATCGAATACGTATATAAAAACAAGAGGTGCAACCATAAATAAGTAATATTATGGAATAAGGGGATGTTCGTATTCATGAGTCAGACATAAATACGGTCCGGATTGGCGCTCTGAGCACCAACCCCAACAATTTCTCCCACTTGCTCTAGTGCCAATCCACGGTATCATATACACGTCTCAATGTGTATCATATGCACATGGCCCTCAAAAGCTCACCAGTACTTAAGAGGCAAGAAACAAGTCCGCTATGAAATATTGAGTTTGTCAAAACAAACTCCATCGTTTCCCTTAGTTAACATCATTCATATTTTGTAGAATCTAAATTATACATTAATATGAAATGGATGCTATATCTGTATTATGCTACAGCTACTAAGTTGTCCAAGTATTTAGGGATCAAATCCAAAAATACTATGAGGACAACTGCAAGCACAACACCAATTTAAAACTTCTAATTTATAAGGTCACTATGCAACTTCATAAGTCAATACTTCATAAGTTGCATCTAATTCTACTCAGTTAGTAGAATCATTCGTGACACTCCCACTGTATCTTTTGTGACTCTTTATGACGTAGACTGTCTAACGTCATAATTAGTCTCAAAACTAATATGACCCTAATGGTTGCAGACTGTATTCTCCATGAATTAGAAACTCGTTCTTAATATCTCAAAGATCACAAAGAACGTGTTTCAAGATCCATCCTATGGTCTATAGGATGTCAAAATAACTCGTAACAATTACGATTAAATCGACATCGATAATCGCACATAATAAAGTATTCACTATGTCATCATCAAATGATACATAATATTGTTTAGACATTCTAATCAATATCTCTTTCGAAAAAGGAATCATCCTTTACGAAAGATGAATACTATATATAAGACACACAATAACTGTCGAACAGTTATACTAACTGTCATACAGATAGCCTTGTTATGTCCTTCATTAGATCATATCTAATGTATGACTAATAAGAGTATCTCACAAGTCTCCAAGTTTCATATCATATATAAAACTTTATATCAAATATAACAGAGACTACTCCCACTGCTTTCACGGAGTAAAGAAGACTTAAGTAAATCTTTTACCTCACAAACATCTCATTATTACTATAATAATGATAATGTTGTTAAGATATATATAACACTAGAAAGTAATTTGCATGCTCCCACTAACCCTTTTATCACATATGTATTCTATATACTTTGACAAGATCAGACAATCTGACGATATCAAAAATAGACAACACATATTCTGGAAGACTTATCCGAGTCTACAATAGGCTCTATAAGCTTAGCACAAAACTGTGATCTAAACAGAACACAAAACACTAGGGCCATTCCAGAATGAACTCTTCAAATAAAGAAATCACAACTGATCTCTTATCTGAATAAGTCATTCAAAAACACCATTTTGCATTCTTTAGTTAAAATGTACAGTTTCATATTAACATTAACCAATATATCTCTAATTGTTCATTTAGTGTGACTAGAGATAAGTTTTCTCAGAATCTACAATAGATTGTTGAGTATAACTTTTCTCACTGTCATACTGTAAAGGTCAAACCTTTAATAAGCTCACAATGCTTTCGCTGCGCAAATAATTAGCACATTTTATGAACTAATTCATAATGAAAGCTTAATCAAGTTCAAAACTTGATCGTAGTAAGCTATGAACAATCTTAGATCTATGGTTCAATGGTGAGCTTCCAGAATCGATATCAAATATCGCTTCCATTATAAGTCATAGGATAATTTTTCTTCAATAAGAAAACAACAGAACCATTAAGTATCAAATACTCGTGAATGATTCTGTTATTGTTGGAAAATCTAATCCATGTCCCAAGATCAAAAGAACAAGCAAAACATATAAATGAAATGAACAATATTGAAGTATGGCGGAATCATACTCACAAAGATCGGAATGCAGATGCGTTGATGAAACAAAAAATTTCTCCTTTGTGTAGTGAGGGTTTCGGCCAAACAGAAAAGAGAAGCTCCAAGCAATTTTGATCCTTCCAAGCTCTAAGTAAGATGATTTTCCCATAACACCTTGTATGATCCCTTGATGGTGCTAGCCAAAGATGTGTATTTTTATGTTCCAAACATGCCACAAATTCTTCAAGTTTTTGCAACAAAAACAGAAAAGTGGAGAGCCAAAACTGCAGTGAAGTTTTCGGCAATGTGAGGAGAGAGGAGAGATCTGATTTTTTGTTACAAAAATCAATTTATATTTATGCATATAATTTATTAATTAATAATAAACTTATGACACAAATCATGCAATGGCTTAGAGTGTCAAACACTCAATTTCCATGCAAAATCCTGAGTGCATTGTACACTATCTCCATGCAATGCATCAACAATTAAATAATGCATATAATGACATGTGTCATGTGGGCCCCACACGTTTCCAAATGAAAGTGGGCCCACGTGCACTCACGCGTTCGGGTTCGATATTTCCGAAATAGAACTTACGTCGCGACGTTAATTAAATCGAATTTAAATAAATAATTGCGCCTAGCGAAATTATTATTTACGTCGTAACGAATTAATTCTAAATTAACTCGTTTGCCCGAATTAAAATCTAATTTTAATTTCGCTTCGAAATCGATTTCGATTATTATATCGAATATAATAATTTTACGATTAATTCCAAATTAATCGTTCTCTCTCTTTATATAGTACTTTATCAAGATAAAGTCTCTCCGTAATTAATCCAAGATTAATCAAGTTTGAATCATACGTCATTGGTGAATCTTCGGGAGGGAAGCGACCCAAGAGATCTCTAGATATGTGGCAGTAAATCCGGTTGTCGAACTATCCGAACACGTACGTACAAAGTACCGTTTTTACCGATTACAAGACAAGGTTCGCCTCTAGCAAAACGCCATGTCTACCCAATTCTCTAGAAATATTCTTATTGGAAATAAGATCTATAACAGGCGTAGTATACCGTAGTATAGTGTATATCGAACCAGTATCGGATGATCACATGTAAGG
>SKCR01023162.1:0-20093 GCA_019454045.1 Zanthoxylum bungeanum | reverse complement strand
CGTCTTTTTTCTTATTCCGTTCACTCTAGCTTAAGTCTCTTTGATTGAGTCTTAGTGATTACTATTCTTATTCGCATTATTCCACCTGCACTATATACATTATTCGTTCTTTGTGTTTCTGCTAGCTTGTGGACTACACCTTACTTGACCATTCTGGGAATTTAGTTGATTTGTAATCAATTGAGGAAGAACTCAATAGTGGTAAAAGGCAGTGAGTGTAAGCACAATATTGGGTAAAAGCCAATAGAGTGCAAACACGAGTGGAGTGATATCATTAAAGTGTAAACACGTAAGATTGTGAGGATTTACATATTTGTTTTGCTTTTTATTATTTCTAATCTGTTTTTTTAGTGTTGAGATGGCAGGTCCAAGTTTAACCATTGATGATAAAATCGAGGTTGTGGATACTTTAAAAAATGATATCCAAGCTATTTTGAGTGATTATAGAAGATCTTATGAGAAATGGAAAAAGACTTGGAAGGTAACTAAATATACAGTGAATGAAGAGAGTACTCAACAACCAAAAGCTATTGAAGTTGTGTGTAATGAAGTGAGAAACACTTGTGATATTGAGTGCATAGCGAATGAAAACACTTTTAAGGCCTTGAATGTTGTGAATTGTGTTATAAGTGACATGGTGAGTGAAAATGCTTGTGAGACCGTGAGCATTGAGGGAGTAAGCACTTGTGAGGTAGTGTGCTTTGAGGTTTACAAATATAGTGAAGCTGAGCAGGTGTGTGAGGAGGTCTTTGCAAGTATGGTTGAGATAGTGGCCCTGAGTGATGATGAAGCTGTGAGAGCTGGTGAAAAGAAAGTAGATGTGATAGTGAAGTTTTTCCATAACATTTTCTCTATTATTTATGCTTTTTCATCACAGGTACAAATAGTCAAGTATGATTTTTTTATATTTCAATATCATCGTCCAATTGATTTTATCATAACTATCTATGATCCGGGTTCGGATTCGATGACGAATCCATTTCAAGAGAGGGAGAATGACATGATCCAATGGACAACATTTGACATGAATATAGTCACCCAAGGAAATTAGAGCTTTTGCAATTGCCAACAGGCCCAATCACACGCCAAAGAGCTAAGAATATCACAGACGCAATAGCGGGGCCAGAGTTTGCATATAATAGATGCATTCATCCTTCTAGTTCTTACTTGCCTTATGAGATTGATTATGATTCTAATTATTTAACTCCTATGGATTTATTATCTTTGATTGTTATTAAGCTTGGGAGTATGAATGATAAGGGAAAGGCAGAGTTGGTGAGAATAATAGGTTTCCAACTCATTGTATTTGACCCCGGAAATTGGGTGTGGATTTATATGCAAGAGGAAAAGATCCAACTTGCAACCAAGAGGAGATGGTCCATTTCAAGTCTTGGATCGGATCAACGACAATACTTACTTGCTTGATCTTCTTGGTTCAGATTCGAGGTCGAATCTTTTTCAACAAGGAGGGAATGACATGAGTTTGTTTAACCACACTAGAGACATTACAGGATGCAGCTAACAACTTGGAGGAACCTATACAGTTGCCAACAGGTCCAATCACACACCAAATAGCAAAGAAGATCATAGAGGCCTTTGCGGGACTAGATCAGAGCTATGTGACCAGTTGCAGCAACCAAGTCAAGTGCACACCAGAGACATATATGGGCATAACCAGAGAGTTCCCCAAGCTATTTCATTTGCCCAGATCAGCTCAGACTGAAGCATAGCAGAGCAGCTTCAGTACCAACACCCTTTCGACCAGATTTGACCTATTTTGGGACTATGTTGAATTCAGCCAAATGGGGTCATTTTTGTCATTTGTGCTCGACATGTTGACTTTATTTATGATGTAATTAGCATGGTTGACTATGCCATTGGGCTTAATTATGCTTAGATCTCTACTTAGTCAGAAGTACGTCAATTTACTATAGCATGTAAACACCTCAATTAGCTTAAGTGAGATTAGCTTCTAATCTTTGTTTTAAGTTTATTTAGGTGTAAAAGGACCTTAATGGTCGTGGTTGAGGTGCTTGACTTAGGGCTTTTGGTAATTTTAGCTCTAGGGTCATTTTAGTCATTTTACTCTCTTGTAACCCTAACTATATAACTCTCATTTGTAAATTTTATCAAAAACAACGTAATATACAACATTTTGAAAGAGAGAAAAGCTTGAGCTTTCCATGGCTATGGCCGAACCCTTGTTAAGGGAGGGATTCCCCTTTTCAAGTTCAAATTGACTTATCTAAGTTTGGCAACTTAGTGGCGTCTCCATTGTTAGCAAAATACAATCTGATTTCATGCTTGTGGTTATCATGGATGTGAGTTTCATGGTGGTTAGGGGCTGATCTTGGTTGGGTTTTGTTCCTAAAAAATCAGTATTCAAAGTTCTTGGGGTTTTGAGAAAGATGCTTGGGGGTTTGCTTGGTTTCCAACCCAAGTGAGTTCTTGTCATTTATGATATTGGATTTACTGTCTGGACTCATACCAGTTTACTGCATATGGTGAAACCATCTTATGATAATAAATGGCTTCACCTTTCTTGGAGCCTGCCTGATAACATTTTCTGATGGTTTTGTTTTGTTTGTTGCTTTTCTGGTTTGTTAGGAGGGCATATCCTCTCTAGTTGTCTCGGGTTAGCCCCCTTTTGCTTTTGCTTTATTGCTTGGAGGGTCTGTCTTCCCTAGCTGTCTGGGGTATGCCCATGTGCCTTTGTTTCCTTTTGTTAATACATACTCTTTTTTTGGATAAAGTAAGTGTATTAACCAAAAGAAAACTATACAAGAGCAAATGGGCATACCCAAGACTACTAGAGAGGACAGACCCTCCTAGAAGAAAAGCCGAAAGGCTATAAGCAAAATAAGATCAACAGAAGATGTCATCGGGCAAGTGCTAGGATAGGTGAAGCCATTTATTGTCATAAGATAGATTCACCTTCCGTAAAAAGCTAGCACGATTTCGAACATAAAAAACAATATCACTAAGAAGAACAGAAACAAGCCAAAGAGACGCATCATGAGTGCGGGCATTCCTCTCCCTCCAAATATGGTAAACCGACGCAGCAAAAGACAGCCAAACAAGAAGATGACGTAAAGAGGCGTCAAAAAACTGACACATCGACTCAACCATCTGAAGCCAATCTCGACAACTCTAATCTAACCCACACATAGCCATCACAGTCGACCAGACCCTCAGGGAGGCCTTTGGGTCCAAAGCAATTTCACTTGACCCAATTCATACCAGATTAACGCACCAGCAATTCGGAAGTCAAGTACCTTTTGATGAATCAAACCGAATTAATTCCAACACCAAATATTCGGCCAATACAAGACTTATTATGCTTCAATACACATCATTAAGTCTAAATACATTAAGGCCACGAATTTTGGGGATGTTTTGTCAATGAGACAATTTAGACATGGCTTTGCAAAACTTGCCACCTTCGTTGGATTTTTATGGTTTTGTTGTTTTTCCTTTTGTTGTATTTTTTTGGCAAAGTTGTTGATGACTTTAACCACTTTGTTTGACATTTATATTATATTGTCTATATTATTAAATGATTATTAAGGGCATAGCCTTTAAATAGCCATTAGTTAGCAAGTTAGGATGTTTTGGTATTTTTACACCTACTAGGTTTTCTTTCATTGTACTATATATTGTAACATTTCTTTCTTAATGAATTAATCATCCAATTTCGAAAATTAGCTTCATTTGAAAGCTTGGCTTTGTCCCAAAATTACTTAAGGGAGGGATTCCCCTTATTTCATGCAATCGACTTATCTAAGGCGTGGCAACCTTAGTGGCGTCTCCGTGTTAGCAGAACACTACAAGGAATCATCTTAAGGGTTCTGAAAGACAATTTTTTGTGGGTCTTCTTTGTGGCCTTGGAAGGGTTTTGTTCCTACAAAATCAAATTCTCGGTGCTTGGGGTTCGATCTATTGCGAGGGGTTTGCTTGACCTTAAACATCCAAGTGAGTTTCGCGTCACTTCCTCGTACGATAAGGTACGCAATCCAACAGAAGGGAACATGCCAGCTCCAAAAGGGAAGCAGATCTAGCCAGAGGCCAATGCCAAGTAGAGTCCGAGATAATAGATGACACCATGGCCAACCTGTCCAAACCAGAGTCACAAATGACCCTCTCACCCATAGTATCCACAATCGAGCCAAAAGGTTGCCAATTATCAAACCATAGCTAAGCCTGATCACCATTCCCAATCCTAAATCTCATCATCCGACGAGTCAATGATCGAAGACCAAAATCATCTACCAGCTCCAAGAACAATCTCATGGGCAAGTCACATCCCAAAAACTCCATCCACGCAACAAGTTAGACAAAACCCAGGTAGACCAACAGGAGACCTGAATAGAGCAAAGGAACCATATATGCTTACAATGGCCACTGGATTCCAAGTTTCCAAATTCTTCATCCCCAAACCACATTTTTCCAAAGGCAAGCAGACTCTACTCCAGGCGACCTTTGCCCCTGACGAAGCAAGCTCACTACCTTTCGAAAGAAAATATCTCAAGGTTGTCTCTACCTTCCCAATAACATACTTGGGCAAGAGGAACAGAGAGGACCAATACACTTAGATAGAGAACAAAAATGATCTGATAAGCTGAACCAGCCCCGAATATGAGAAAAACCCTACAACTCCAACTCTTGGCATGTCCAATAATATGCTCAACCAGAGTAGTACAGTCTGAGGCCCATAGCTTAGTAGAAATCAAGGGAACCCCCAAATACCGTACAAGAAGCTCACCCTCTTAGAAACCCAGAACTCGAACAAGCCGATTCTTGAGAGATAAGAAGATACCCGACAAGAAAAGATGACTCTTAGCTAGATTTGGAACCAAACCAGATAAACCCATAAACTGCTGAAGACAATCTCTAATCAAGGAGACCGAGCTAACATCTGCCCTATAAAAAGTCATCAAATGATCTACAAAACAGAGATAGGTGAGAGAGTCCTTATAGCAGCGCCTGTGAAACATGAAACCCTGATCAAGGACCATATTCTGAATTAACCCTGAAAGAACCTCCATAGCCAGAACAAATAGATAATGGGACATGGGATCACCTTGGCGCAAACCACGACCCCTAGAGAAAAAACCATTAAACTCCCCATTAATGGATACTAAGAATATAGTAATGTAATACACTCCTGAATCCAACCCACTATCCTCTCTGGAAATCCAAAGGTTCTAAAAACCCCAACCATAAAATCCCAACGAACAGTATCATAATCCTTCATCAAATCAATCTTAAGCACATATCTCGGGATCCCACCACTGTGATGATAACTCCTAACCAACTCCTAGTACAACAGAATGTTATCACTAATACGCTGCCCCGCAACAAAAGCAAACTGATTAGGACTAACCACTGAAGGAAGAACAACCTTAATATGATTCGCAATAAGCTTGGCAATACTTTTGTAAATAGTGTTGCAACATGATATAGGGCGAAAATCCTTAACCTGAGAAGAGTTAAAGATCTTAGTAATTAGGGCAATTGATGTGATCCTAGCAGCATGGATCGATTTCGTTTGTTTATGCTTATTTATTATTTATTTTCATATATGGAACCAACGTGGTTGTCCGTTTTTATTTATTATTTGGGTTAGTTTATTTTATTTAATTATGGGTTCAAAATGGGCTAGAAATTAGGAATTATGGGCTTTTAGTTGATAATGGGTAGTTTAGGGCTATATTAGTCTTTTTAGCTCTCTTAGGGTTTGAGTATGTTACTATTTAAACTCAAAAACAACTCTTAATGAGGAACCCTATTATTTGTGCGTGAATAGTAACCTTTTCTTGAGATTGAGAAAATTTTATCATCGTTCAGTGATTGAACAAAGACTTATCAAAGGGTTGGCATCCTTTGTGGCGTCCTATTTGCTGGCAAAATTCATCTGAGGCTATCTCCAAGGGTTTTCAAGGACAGGTTCTTTGGGGGTCTACGGGATCTTGGATCGGGTTTCGTCTTTTCGTATCCGGTTTCGTATCAATTGGTTATCAGAGCCAGATTTCAGGTCTGACCTTTATTTATTTATCCTTTTTTTTTCATTCTTTCGTTTCTACTTGCCTATCAAATCTTATTTATTTTTCCTTTTTTCCTCCTTTTTTTTTCTCTTTTACTGTGTGTTTGTTGTCGGTCAAAAAAAAATAATAAAAAAATTCTGCACTTTCATTTGTCAAAAAAAAAAAAAAAAAAAAAAAAAAATCAGGTTCACGCCTCTGCAAAACAAAAAACAAAAAACAAAAAACAAAAAAAAAAAGTAGGAGTTCACGCCTGCTGAAAAAAAAAAAAAAAAAAAAAAAACAAAAAACAAAAAATAAAAACAAAAAAAAAACAACACTTCAAAATCAATGCTACGTCTGACATTCCATTTAAAGATTGTTGACTTTGAGTTTGGAAATTGTTAGAGGTATGTGAAAAAAAAAAAAAAATTGAAAAACCTTTACGCCTGTCACTCACAAAAAAGCCAATCTCCCTTTGCCAATTTTTTTTGCTTGGTTCAGCGTGAAAAAAAAAAAACAAAAAAAAAACAAAAAACAAAAAAAAAGAGTAATAATTTTGTTTCAGCATCCTTCTTATTTTTTTCTTTTCTATATTCTTTTTCTTTCCTGTGTTTCGTGTGTTTTTGGTCAAAAAGTCAGGATTTGTGTGTGTCGACATTAAAAAAAAAAAAAAAATCAGATCTGCTCAGGTAAAGTTTGATCAATTATCTTGTGTGTTAAGTTGTGCTAGGGATTGCCTTAGTGTTCCTTAATCGAAAAGAAAATTTTTGGTTGAATTTGTCACTGAGTTTTGAATCTGATTTTGTGTGTGTTTTTTTTTCGAGTCTCATGTGGTTTTTTTAGTCTTATTTTTGTCTTGTCTTTGTCTTTGTCTTTGTCATTTTTTTAGTCTTTTCTTCCTTCTTGAATTTATTTTTGTCAAGATGCCAAGTGCTTTGGTTGATATTATGGGGCAACCAAGAGATAATATCTCTCGTACCAGAGTATTTGTGAAAGATGAGGTGTGCAGTGTGATTATTGATGGGGAACAGTGGGCTAATTTAGTTAGTACCAGTCTCGTGGAGAAATTGAGGTTGTCATTGCGAAACCATCCTAAGCCTTATATGTTACGAGGTTTGCCTAATTGTGCTGAGGTTAAGGTGGAGTATCAAGTTATGGTTGCATTTTCTACTATGAGGTTTCATGATGAGGTATTATGTGATGTGGTGCCTATGCTTGATTGTCACGTATTGTGTGGGTGGTTCATGGAAGTATGATAGGCAAGTGTGGTATCATGTTGAGAGGAGTAGGTACATTTATGTCACGGAACGGAGGTCAGTGATTCTTTCTCTTTTAACACCACAACAAGCCTATAAAGATCAATTAATAATGAAGAGGAGAAGTGAGGTTGAAAAGAGAAAAAAAGAAAGAGTTGCTGAGTGCTTGGAAAATAAACTTGTTATTGATGTTGTGAATGTAAAAGAAGAAAATATGGGCATGGTAGTGAGTGAGCAAGTAGTGAGGAGTGAGTGTGATGTAGAGGTTGTTGCTATTGCTGATGTGGACGACTTAGCTGTTTCTGGTGATGATAATTTTGACGCTCAATGCATGGCTAAATGTATTAATGAAACTACATGTGTAGTCGAATGTGTTGAGAGTTTTGAGCATTCAAATGAGAGTAATGAGTCAGGAAACACACGGGTTAATACGTGTGAGATTTTTGTGAGTGTTAAGCATGTAGAATTTGTTGTGAATGAGATTGAGAGTGTGAACTTAATTAGGAATCTCATTGGGAAGGAGAGTGCAATAAAATTGGATTTTGCGGAAGAGTATGGGCAAGAGGGAACAATACACAAGCATTATTGTACTAACATTGACACTTTTCTTCCATGTGATTTTTCCTTGTTACAGAATAATCGTCCAATTGATTTTATCATTACTATCTATGATCCGGGCACGGATTCGAGGACGAATCCTTTTCAAGAGAGGGAGAATGATGTGATCCTAGCAGCATGGATCGATTTCGTTTGTTTATTGCTTATTTATTATTTATTTTCATATATGGAACCAACGTGGTTGTCCGTTTTTTATATTATTTGGGTTAGTTTATTTTATTTAATTATGGGTTCAAAATGGGCTAGAAATTAGGATTATGGGCTTTTAGTTGATAATGGGTAGTTTAGGGCTATATTAGTCTTTTTAGCTCTCTTAGGGTTTGAGTATATTACTATTTAAACTCAAAAACAACTCTTAATGAGGAACCCTATTATTTGTGCGTGAATAGTAACCTTTTCTTGAGATTGAGAAAATTTTATCATCGTTCAGTGATTGAACAAAGACTTATCAAAGGGTTGGCATCCTTTGTGGCGTCCTATTTGCTGGCAAAATTCATCTGAGGCTATCTCCAAGGGTTTTCAAGGACAGGTTCTTTGGGGGTCTACGGGATCTTGGATCGGGTTTCGTCTGTTTCACATCCTGTTTCGTATCAATGATGTGATCCTAGCAGCATGGATCGATTTCTTTTGTTTATGCTTATTTATTATTTATTTTCATATATGGAACCAACGAATTTGTAAACTCAAAAAGCTTAAAGCTTTGGCTATGGCCGAATTATTGTAAGGGAGGGATTCCCCTTTTCAAGTTTGAATCGACTTATCTAAGTTTTGGCAAACTTAGTGGCGTCTCCATTGCTAGCAAAACACTACAAGGATTCATCTTAAAGGTTCTCAAGGGCAAGTTCTTTGTGGGTCTTCTTTGTGGCCTTGGAAGGGTTTTGTTTCTACAAAATCATATTCGCGGTTCTTAGGGTTCTGTCCGTTGCTTGGGGTTTGCTTGGATTTACGCTGCCCCGCAACAAAAGCAAACTGATTAGGACTAACCACTGAAGGAAGAACAACCTTAATATGATTCGCAATAAGCTTGGCAATACTTTTGTAAATAGTGTTGCAACATGATATAGGGCGAAAATCCTTAACCTGAGAAGAGTTAGAGATCTTAGTAATTAGGGCAATAGTCGTTGCATTAAGTTGCTTCAAGAGTCTCCCCGAACAAAAGACAGAGTGAATAGCACAAATGACATCATCACCCATAATGATGTGTCAAAAGGTACTTGTATCATAAGCTTTCATCTAGGGGTTCCACCACTCCAATGGTAATTTCTCACCAGCTAGTGGCACAATAAAATATTATCGCAAATACGCCGCCCCCCAGCAACAAAAGCAGATTGGTTAGAGCTAACCACTGAAGGAAGGACAATCTTAATCTGATTCGTAATAAGCTTGGCAATACACTTATAAATAGTGTTACAACAGAAATAGGTCAAAGTCCTTAACCTGGGAGTTATCATCGCAGTGGGGGTCCTGAGATATGTGCTTAAGATTGACATATTCATTTGTTGGGTTTCCAATAGGGTTTCTCTCCCAGTTCGCTATTTGGGAGTTCTTTTGATTTCTATTAAGCTTCGGGCTTCATATTGTACTTCTCTTGTTGAGCGTATCGTCAGACGTGCCAAAAGTTGGAGTAGCAGGTTTCTTTTGTTTGCTAGGGGGCTTCAGCTCATTAAGTCAGTTTTGTTCTTTATTCAAGTTCATTGGTCTTCTTTATTCATTCTTCCTATGTCTGTTATTAAGAAGAAAGAGATGACTCTCAGATCTTTCCTTTGGAAGGTAGTGAGCTTACTTCGTCAGGGGCGAGAGTGGCTTGGAGTACTATTGTTTACCTTTGAAAGATGGGGGTTTGGGGATTAAGAGTTTGGCTACTTGGAATAGAGCGGGCTATTGTTAAGCATTTATGGTTTCTTTAATCTGGTCAGATCTCCTCATGGTCGAATTGGGTTCAGTCTTACTTGCTTTGGGGACGAATATTTTGGGAGATGTCATGTCATGGAGATTGTACTTGGAGTTGGCGGAAGATTTTAGAGCTTCGTTCTTCGGCTCGTCAGAGAATGAGGTTTAGGATTGGGAATAGTGCGGTGACGTTGCTGTGGTTTGATAACTAGCATCCGTTGGGTTTGATTAAGGATACGTTGGGTGAAAGAGTTATTTATGACTCTAGCTTGGATAAGATGGCTACAGTTTATTCTATTATCTCTGACTCTTCTTGGCGTTGGCCCCCTTCTAGGTCAGCAGCCCTTGTTGAGCTGGCTCAACCCATTCTCTCGGATCCTTCTTGTCTAAGGGAGGATGAGTTGGTTTGGGAGGATGACAGTGGAGGGAGGTTTTCTGTGTCTAGCCCTTGGAATGCGAGTAGGATGAGCTGGCATCGGGTTGTTTAGTTCAGTAAAGCTTTTCCGTGCCATTCTTTTATGCTTTGGATGACTATTCATGGTGGACTTTATACCCAGGATCATCTTATGAGTTTCGATATCTCAACGTGCTAGCGTTGCATCCTTTGTGGTTGTTCAGGTGAGGATATTGATCACCTTTTCTTCCAATTCTCTTTCTCTTCGCGGGTTTGGACTGCTATGGTGGCCTTGTTTGGGGAAGATTGGAGTTCTTGTGATTGGCTGTAGAATGTTGAGTGGATGTATTAGTTCACTGGCGCCTCTTTGTGTCATCTTCTTTTTTGGCTTTCATTTGCTACTTCAGTTTACTACAGTTGGAGGGAGAGTTATTCCCGCATGCATGATGTGACTCATCGCCCTGTCAGTCTCTTCTTTATGATATTGTGTTTACTGTCCGGACTCGTACCAGTTTACTGCGTATGGTGAAACCATCTTATGATAATAAATGGCTTCACCTTTCTTGGCACCTGCCTGATGACATTTTCTGATGGTTTTGTTTTGTTTGTTGCTTTTCGGTTTTGCTATAAGGGCCTGTCCTCTCTAGTTGTCTGGGTTTGCCCCCTTTTGCTTTTGCTTTGTTGCTTGGAGGGTCTGTCCTCCCTAGCTGTCTAGGGTATGCCCCTGTGCCTTTGTTTCCTTTTGTTAATACACACTTACCTTATCCAAAAAAAGTACTTGACTTTCGAATTGCTAGTGTGTTAATCTGGTATGACTTTGGTAAAGTGGAATAGCTTTGGACCTACTCCATAGAAGCCCTCATGTGACGCTAATATGCCCTGGATTGTCAGTCACCCTCGACCACAACATTATGTGCTAGTCTCGCCATTACATTTCTGATCTTTTATCTTTGTGGCGTGTGATTTGCCCAGCTGGCACTTGCAAAAGCTCTACCAAATTGCTAGTCGTTGTTGGATTATATGACCAATAGCGTCACTATTTGTACAGATCATGGTGTTGTTGTACAAATTAACTATGTGACAAGGAAATTGCACTCTCATCATTTGTGATTAGATCACCATAGATGTATAAATGAAGAGAGGTCCATATGATTAGTTCCTGGATTGAGAATGATATGAGACAGTATCAATCCACGAAGGATTAATCATTAAATATCCCTAGCCGGAGTATTATCGAGACAGGACATCGATAATACGGAATATGCTAGTATTGCACTTATGCGCGTTGTGAGGGCACAACGGCATAGTTCTCATATATATAGGAGGTTGTGTTTCACCGATGGTACGGGAAACAGCTTCGCTCTGGATAGACCCCTCGAAATCCCATTGGTATTATGACTATGTGTCTATGGGAGGCCGAAATCAAGGTAGGTGTGTATAGTCTTAACCTGAGACTTACAACGCTAATACTTACGATAATCGATGGACTTTGGTCTTGGTGGTACAAGGCTTTAACTGGTTCTGCGTACACCACTTCTGGGTTTATCAGAGAGTCGTAGTGTATTGGGTGTGATGTCAAGACGGAAGTATCACTTCAGTCATAGTGGAGATGATGTCACGCAGGATACGGTACTAGTGCTCTTGAGTGTTGCGCAACCAATCGGGATATTGTGACCAGGTCATGAATATCCGATTATAGAGACTATGTTACCAGACATCCGATATGTGCTTCGGACGGGGTAGACACTTATCCAGCCCCAGCCCTAGCACGTGACTATCCGATACTGGGCCGATACACACAATACAATGGTATACTACGCTTGATACAGATCTTAATATTCTTAAATGGATATATCCGGAGAATTGGGTAGACTTGGTGCTTTGCTAGGAGTCGACCTTGTCTCGTAAATCGGTAGAACGTAGTACTTGGTACGTACGTGATTCGGATACTCCGACGACCGTATTTACTGCCAACTTATCCGGGGATCTCATGGGTCGCTTCCCAAAGATTCACCGATGACGTATGACTCGCACTTTTAATTAATCTGGGATTAATTAGATGAGAGAGAAAATTAATCTGGGATTAATTGCGGAGATATTTTATCTGGGATAAAATATCATTTTAATAGAGAGAACGATTAATTTGGAATTAATCGATTAATTAATATATTTGATATATTAAAGGAAATTGGATTTCGACGCGGAATTGAAATTAGATTTTAATTCGGGCGAACGAGTTAATTTAGAATTAATTCGTTAGCGACGTGAATAGTGATTTTGCTAGGCGTAATCATTTAATTACGACGCAACGGAAAATTTGTTAATTTGGAATTAGCAAACCCGAGCCCGGGATTATTTGCGAGCGCATTCGCGTTTCTAATTCGAGTGCGGCACGCAAGTCAAATCAAGCGTCAAATCATTAGTCGCATCAAGCGTCAAATCACTTGTCACTTTGAGTGATGTGACTTGACAACTTGATTGAGTTGACTTGATGTGATGAGTGATGTGTGTGGTTGGCAATTAAAGCCAAATGTGTGTGAAATGAATTTCAAATGAAATTCATGTGTATTAGATACACAAATTACACACACAAAACCGTGTGAGATACACTTTCCCTCCTCTCTCTCTTCATCTTCTTCTTCCTCTCTCACACACCATTTTCGGTTTTCTGGTTTGCCAAAACAGTGAACGAAAATGGAGGGAAGCAAGTGTGTTTTGTGGCAAAACAAGAGTGCTAGCACACTCCGGATTCAATGCGAAGGTGATAGGGAAGTCCCCCCATGAGCCCGGGGGAACGTTTTGATGAAGCTTGGAGCTCGTTTTTGATGTTCAAAATGGCCAAAAACAGCAGCCCATTTCAGCCACTGTCACAGCAGTTCACGCCCAACAGTGAGTAGAATTTCAGTTCGTTTTTTGTTGCCAAATCGTCTCTCAACCGCTCGATGTAAGTATTCCGCAACTTCGTCATTGTATTCACTTGTGTTTCATGCTTGTATTTTGATCTTGGGACCTATCGAAACTCCAACAATGGCATCAGAGCTTGGGTTAAAAGCATGAAAATGTTAGGCTAAAATTTGGGCAAACTTGAATTTGAGCATGATGAATTAAATTGGATGGATTTGTATGCTTAATTGATGTTGAATTGAAGATTGATTGGATCAATTTCAAGAAAATGTGATGGGATCATTTTTTCCCCAAAAATATCACCTTGGCCGAAACTTTAATGATTTAATTGTCTTTGGATTTTTGATTTTTGACAATTGGATGTGTTGGAAATCATTCGGGATGATGATTTGATGTCGATTGTAGAATCAATTGGATTGAATTCGAATCGGACGTAAAATCCCCAAATTGCCAAGAATGATAATGAGCATGAAATTGGGTAAAATTGATTTGAGCATGCAATTATGAAATTGGATGATTAAGTATGATTAAGTATGTTTTAATTGAAGATTGATTGGATCAATTTGATTAAAAATTGTTTGGAACAAATTCCCCAATTTGGATATGTTGGCCGAATAGGTGTATGCCCTAAATGTCTTGGAATTTTGTTTCGTTGATCATTGGATGACTTGAAACGATTAGAAGTGTTGATTTAATGTCGATTGTGTGTTTAATTGGATTAAAACCGAATCGGACATATAAATTCCCTTTTGGCCGAGACTTAAAGAGCATGTAATGGGTTTGATTTTAATCAAATGTGTTGGACATGTGATGATGAAAATGAGCATGATTAATTGTATGAATTGATGTTTTAGAAATGTTAATTTGGGTGATTAATCATGATATACACTTTAGGTAATTAAATTGCGAAATGGATTTGTGTAATTTAATTAATTGAGCTAATTTTGGAAATTGAGCTTAAATTGTTGTAATTGGGCTTGTTGGGCTTTGTTGTACAAAGTTGGGTTTAGGTAAAATTGGTTGGATCCAATTGGGCCCAAAACCGCTTCCATAAAGCCCAAATGTGACTATTGGACCTTTAAAGTTTAATTGGGCCTAATGGGCCAAGATTGATTTCTAGGCTTATGGGGTAACTCCCGGATTGGATTTTGGTTATTCGGTTTGACTCGAGTTGACCAAAGTCCACGCCTTAAGAAATTAATTAAAAGCCCATTAGACTTTAATTAAATTAATATTGGATATTAATCGGTCTTTAAGACCCATAACGATTAAATTTGGAATTTAAGTCGTAAAGGTTTATTAATAAAGTGTGATATTAATTTGGAATTAAATAGTGAATTAGAATTAAATACAAATTGAATTGGATTTAATTATGTAGTTTAATTTAATTCCGGAATTCGTACTTTAAGTACTTATTCGCAAAAACGAGTTTGACTCGAGCAAAATCAAATCGTTGTTTGAACATTGGATGATCACATAATTATCAGATTAATTAATTTGATTAGATTGATTGATAGCATGCTTATGTGTGAATACATGATTGTGATGCATGAATAATGTATATCGGATGGATATTAGATGGTTGGGGCAATTTTAGAAATTGTTGTAATAAATTCGATTTATTAAATTGGACCTGCGTGTCCAGCCTTATCACCTTCATTCTCTTTGTATTCTCTTCTCACCTATTCCCCTCCATGTAAATGAGGTTTCTTTAGAAGTGTAGTGTAACGGGTAGAAGTAATACAAGTGCTAGCTTGAGTGAGAAAGGGAGAGATTTGATCTAGGATCAATGTGTTAAGTATCCATCCGCATATCATTATTATTTATTTTCATACTCGCTTTATTATGTATTTAGAATGCATGTTTAAGGGTGTATGATGATGAGACCTTAACAAAGATAATTAAATTGGTAGCCAATTTGCACACGAAAATCCCGCAATAAATATCAAGCGTTTATTTTCCTTCCATTGAGTGATTCTTGCTCAAGATCCGAGATTGGCAGGGGTTGTTGGCCAAAGTCAAGCCCTTGTCCGTCGAAGATGTGTTTTAATCACGAGGCTTTGTTCCATATCGGTGTCGTGTCCAAGTTATGGTTTGTTGGCCAAAGTCAAGACCACTTCTTGTCCATCGACATTGATTACGAAGCTTCCATGTCAATGGGTCCGCGCTTGACTGGGATCACTAGGTTTGTTGTTCCAAAGCCAAGGCCTAGTTGATTCAGAGGAAAAAGGTTAGGGTATATATTTGATATATAGGCATATGTTTGGGACTTGGATGTCCACCTACTGGATCTAGGAGTTGGATGAGATCCAATTGATCTTCGAGATCTACCTAGTTAATTATCATACAATTTGTTGGCCAAAGTCAAGATTGTGTGACATTTAACGGGATCCTAGCCCACTAGGAAACACGGTTTCCCGAGTACTCGACAGAGGGTAGAGGGCTCGACGAAAAATAGTGGGAGGCAAGTATTGAATTTGCAACATTCGTTCGAATACTTGCTAAACGCGCGCTCATCTATATTTTACTCGTCATGTTAATCAAAAGTATTAGTTGGACTAATATTTTATGTTGTTTTAAAATATATATAGTTGGACTATATACAAACTCATTCGATATATAATTGATTTTATAATTGAATTAAAATGATAGTTGATTTTATAATTGGATTATAGTAATCAATATTAAGATTATAGTTGATTAAATAATTGGATTATTGTAATCATTATAATAAATAGTACCTTTATTAAAATTGATTAAATAGTTAGACTATTAAAATCAAGAAAGGATTTGAAAGTTGAATATTTAAATGATTTAATTTTCATTGGGAATTAATAATAGGTTACTTTATTGGATAAAATAACTTGTTATATTTAGGCCCATAATTAAGCAAATAAGTAGAGCATAAAATCTTTGGAAGATTTATGTGATGATGACTTTAGTGCTTAATTTAATATACTTGACAATAAATCTATTTTAAAGTCAAAGTTTGCAATTGGGCAAGTTGCATAAGGTGCACATCATTTCGATATTCTAAAACCCAGGCTTGGCCAAAGGTTTGTGAAATATTGAAAAGATAATTGACATATCCCAAAGTGACTACCATTTGGATATGGAAGACACGAAGGAATTAAAGAAAGGGCGAGGCTCTAACTTTAAAAATATTTGTCAAAGTTATGTTCACTACTAGTATTGAAATTGGATTTTAAATACTTAGTGTGGTACATAAATATATGTATTGATGTTCAGAATCCGCTATGAGCGTGGATACTGACTTCAAGCCGTAGATTTCTCTGCGAATCGGAAAGGGACGAAAGTCGCTGTTTCGGATGAATATTTTACACATTGATCCTAGATCAAATCTCTCACTTTCTCTCTCCGCTAGCACAAATATTTCTTCTACCCGTTACACTACACTTCTAAAGAAACCTCATTTACATTGAGGGGAATAGGTGAGAAGAGAATACAAAGAAATATGAGATAAGGCTGGACTCGCAGGTCCATTAATAAATCAAATTTATTACAATTTCCAAATCGCCCCACCCGACTAATATCCATCCGATATACATTATTCAAACATCACAACCATGTATTCATACAAGCATGTTATCAATCAATCAATCAATCAATCAATCAAATTAATTAATCTGATAATTAGTGATCATCCAATGTTCAAACAACGATTTGATTTTGTTCGAGTCAAACTCGTATTGCGAACACGTACTCAAAGTACGATATCTCAAATAAAATAAATTACATGATTAAATCCAATTTAATACGTATTTAATTCTAATTCATTATTTAATTCCAAATTAAATATTACACTTTATAAAATAAACCTTTACGACCTTAAATTCCAAATTTAATCGTTACGGGTCTCAAAGCCCGATTAATATCCAATATTAATTTAATTAAAGTCCAATGGGCTTTTAATTATTTCTTGAGGCGTGGATATTTGGTCAACTCAGTTCAAACCGAATAACCAAAATCCAATCCGGGAGTTACCCCATAAGCCCATAAATTAATTTAGGCCCATTAGGCCCAATTAAACGTTAAAGGTTCATTAGTCGCATTTGGGCCTTTTGGAAGCGGTTTTGGGCCTAATTGGATCCAACCAATTTTGGCCTAAACCAACTTTGTACAACAAAGTCCAATAAACCCAATAACAACTTTAAAAGCCCAAATCCAATTTTAAGCCCAATAATTTAATTCCAAAAATTCCAAATTTCCCAATTAAATTACCTAAAGTGGTATAACATTATTAATTACCCAAATCAAAGTTTCCAAAAACATCAAATTTGTCCAATTAATCATGTTTAACATCAATGAATCATGTCCAACATAATTTGATCAAAATCAAACCCAATTTCATGCTTCAAGTGTCTCGGCCAAAGAGGGAAATTATGCCCAAATCAAATTCAATCCAATTGACCAAATTAAACATAAATTCAACATCCCCAAATGATTTGCAAGTCATCCAATGAACAAAAAATCAAAAATCCAAGACATTAGGGCACTTACTAAATTCGGCCAACATTAGCAATTGGAAAAAATTGTTTCAAACACTTTTTCAACAAATTGATCCAATCAATCCTCAATTAAACATACTTTAAGCAATCTAAATCATTCAATTTCATTAAACATGCTCAAAATCAAGTTTACCCAAATTAAAGTTTTGGCCCACAATAAGCAATTGGGGAAAATCAATCCAATTAATTTTTCTTCAAATTGATTACATATAACTCTAAGTTATTCATATACAAACATTCTTAAACAAACAATTTGTCAAAATCATGCTTAAATCAAAAAGCCCCAAATTTTGCTCAAGAACCCTAAAAACGTTTTATGCACAAATGGCTCAAGATACCATTGTTGAGTTTCAATAAAGATACCAAGGATCATAAATCATGCAAAAACGAGTTGAATACATATCATATGAGGTGCGGAAAAGACTCACAATGATCGATTGGATGCTCCGAAGATGAACCACGAACGCACTTCATGTTTCTGCCTCCCTCCAAGCTCGGCAATGGCAGTGAACTGCAGCTCCATTTTCGGCTTTGGGTGGTCTCCATTGATGCTCCAAGCTCCAAGCTTCACAGGTTATTCCTTGCTCACGAAATCACTTCCCTAACACCTTTGTATTCCTCCATGAGTGTGCTAGCACATAGATCTTGTAACAAGATCATTGCTTCTCCAATTTCTTTCGGTCAAACCAGAGAAAGAGATGAAGAAATCGGTCCAAGACCGAGAGAGAAGATGAAGAAGTTTTTGGCTCCAAAATGAGCAAAAACGTGAAAGGAGAGAGAGAGTGAATTAATGAAAAAGAAAAATTGTAATTGGCTTTATATTTTCCCAAAAAATATAAACCATTTACCTTTTCCAATTTCAAAAACAAACATTAATGCTTGTCAATCACTACAAATCAACTCACATCAATCACTCAAATGTCACATCACTCAAAGTGACATGTGATTTGACGATTGATGTGACTTGCGATTTGACGCTTGATTTGACTTGCGTGCCGCACTCGAATTCGAAATGCGAATGCGCTCGCAATCAATCCCGGGCTCGGGTTTGTTAATTCCAAATTAATGAATTTTCCGTTGCGTCGTAATTAAATGATTACGCCTAGCGAATTCACTATTCACGTCGCTAACGAATTAATTCTAAATTAATTCGTTCGCCCGAATTAAAATCTAATTTCAATTCCGCGTCGAAATCTAATTTCGTTATAATATATCGAATATATTAATTTATCGATTAATTCCAAATTAATCGTTCTCTCTCTTAACGATATTTTATCCGAGATAAAATATCTCCGTAATTAATCCCAGATTAATTTTCTCTCTCATCGAATTAATCCCAGATTAATTAAAGTGCGAGTCATACGTCATCGGTGAATCTTCAGGAACCAACCCATGAGATCTCCGGATATGTTGGCAGTAAATACGGTCGTGGACTATCCGAACACGTAAGTACCTCGTACTACGTTTATACCGATTTACAAGACAAGGTTGGCTTCTAGCAAAGCGCCATGCCTACCCAATTCTCCAGAAATATTCTTACAGGAATATATATAGATTTGTATCAAGCGTAGTATACCGTAGTATTGTGCATATCGGCCCAGTATCGGATAGTCACGTGCTAGGGCTGGATAAGTGTCTGCCCCGTCCGAAGCACATGTCGGATGTCTGGTAACTAGTCTCTATAATCGGATATGCATGACCTAGTTGTTGGTTTTCTATAAGGTCCCAAGATCAAACAAGACATGAAATTATGTGTGAACACATCAACGGAGGTAGCGGAATACTCACATTGATCGGTTGAGTCGATTTGGAGATGATTCAAGCCCAAAAACGCACTGCATTAATCTCATCACTGCAACAGTCCACTGTCCTACAAGACAGAAAATTGAGTGAAGAAACGGAGCTCCAATCTTCGTCGGATGGATCCCGTCTCATGGGGGAACCTCCCTACCACCTTCGCAAGACTCGTAGTGTGCTAGCACTTGATTTCTCACCATGAGAAACCACTCTTGCTTCCCTTATTCACGCCCAAACTGGTTCAAAACCAGTGAGCAATTTTCGTGAGAGAGGAGAGAGTTTTGAGAGAGATAAATTGTGTATTAAGTTAATAAAATGATTTACCAAAAATCAATTTATATTTATGCCATAATTTATTAAATAATAATAACTTATGACACCAACATGCAAAGGCTTAGAGTGTCAAACACTTCATTTCCATGCATTACCATTGAGTGCAATGTACACAATCTCCATGCAAAGCAAGAGTGTCAAATAAGCATAATATGACATGTGTCAAAGTTAATGCATATCTTGACATGTGTTATGTGGGCCCCACACGTTTCCCAATGAAAGTGGGCCCACGTGCACTCACGCGTTCGGGTTCGATATTTCCGAAATACCGAGCTTACGTCGCGACGTTAATTCAATCGAATAATTGACGTCGCTAACGAATTAATTCCAAACTAACTCGTTTGCCTGA
>SKCR01023161.1:0-20084 GCA_019454045.1 Zanthoxylum bungeanum | reverse complement strand
CGACGATATAAAATTCATAAAATTCCGAGTTCGTATGAAAACGTTATGCCCAAAATACTATATATAGTACAAAAGGGCATACAGTACAGTTTCTTCTCGGGACCTCAAGAAATTTTCCGATCGATCCCAAAGTCTTGTCATAAATGTGTTTGAGTCCCAACATGATTTATTTTACGTTCCTTTGTCCCGTACGTACTAATGTCGTCAAGATCGTCATAAAGAGTAGTACTATATACCGGTCGTTACATCAATAAACCGTAAAATTCTACCGAAACTAGACTCATTAAGGATTAATCTATTAAAAGTGCATAATTTTTAGATATTGGATGAATTTATGGAAAATTACGAACGTGGGCTGCCTTGTTTTAGGACCTGATTCTGTTAAATCCTGCACAACGCCTAGATTATCGGTTATAACTCGAGTTTTAGGAAACAAAGTTAAGATCCTTAAAAACTCACTTAAACTAGACACATATGAGAGTAAAATATCCAAAAATTGGATTTTTGGACTTAAGATGAGACCGGACCGAATTTTTAAAGTCGAGATATTTGCTGTCCATGTGCCTAGTTTTTCAAGTTGCGTAGCCCCTGAACTTCAGCCCATAACTTGAGTTCTAGGAATCAAAATCACGATCGTAAAAGCCAATATAAAATAGACGCATAAGCGACTATTATATTAAAATTTCAGCCCCATATTACATCATGATATGAGTATGATAGCCTCATAGTGATAGCGCTTGAATAAGTAAATTTTAGCTTGATTCCGTAGTACGTTTCTTAGTCCATTTCTAATCTAGTTTATCAAATATAGATCATCGCAGGAACCATAGTTTTCTCAGCAAGCGGATAATGACAACCAGATTCCAACCAGTGAGTGGACATTTTCTTTTAAGTTGATTTTCATTATGTTGTTGCTTAAATCAGATTTACATTTCGCTTTTACGGCTTTAGCTAGTTTTATTTTCAGATATATTTTGTGCAGCATGTTTAAGAAATGATTTAGAAAAGAAATGTTTTTAAACATGAGATTTATGTTTTCGAGGCATGGGGAAAAATCCACCTCAGTATGTAACTTGTTACAGACTTGGAATTGATTGATGACATGTGCACATGTAGATGACTGGGGGACGGTAATACGTGACGTTCTCAGATCCTAGTTCATGACCTGGGATGACAGATTCCCCTAGATCCAAGTTTTAGAGTTTGAATGGTAGCATAGATCTGCACCCCCAGTTCTAGTTAAGTGGCTTGGGGGACGGTGATATGTAACGCCCCAAAACCACTAGTTTCAGGGACAATAGTGGCATGTTTTGGGGGACGGCGATACGTAATGCCCCAAAGTCATGGATTTACACTCATGGCTCTAGTTAGGCGTATGGGGGGACGGCGATACGTAACCCCCATACGTCAAATTTTTTAGAGACAGATCAGTTTTCAGATATCAGGTTTTCAGAAAACAGTTTTCAGATATCAGGTTTTCAGAAAACAGTTTTCAGAGATCAGATTTTAGAAACCGGTTTCAGAAAGCAAACATTTCAGAAATAGTTTTTAGAATAGATCCTTCAACTACAAGTTTAAAAAACCATACATTCAAAAGCAGATTTCAGAAAGATAAGTTTTATAAAAGAGATATCAGACAAGGTTTTTCAGAAAAAGAGTTTTCATATAAAGCTATTTTTGAATTTTGGTTTAGAATCCAAATATTTATATAACAATATTTCAGTTTTCGTCCACTCACTTAGATCGTACAACGGTCTACCCCCACTCCCAGTTTTCTATTTTTGAAAGGATTCTCGGAGGACGAGCTCGGGAGGAAAGATACTGATACAGTCACTAGGTTATGGAGTCCACCAGTTCAAGTTAGAAAGGGTGAGAGTCCTGTCAGAGTCAATTAGAAGTTATGTATTAATATTGGGTTATGTAATAATCATTGTAAGTAAGTGTTATTAAGTATACAGTTATTAATATTGAATTTATATTTCATATTGTCGAGTTTGGGCATTTGTCCCATAAATAAGATTTTGATTGAGAAAAAAGTAATAAAGTAGTTTATAGTTAGGAAGACAGAGGCTCAGGGAATAGTACGGCCTATTCCCTGCCAGTAGCATCTACCAGATCAGGGATGTTACAAAAATGGTATCAGAGCATGGTCTAGGGAGTAAGTGACTGCAGTGGGCAGAGTGCTGGGGTCTTATATACGCAGTATGTCCGGGATACTCGTATGTGAGATACTACCTCTCCAGTATCTGATCATTGAGTACGTCCTCAAGATCTACAGAAAGGTTAGTAAGTTTTCCCAGACTATTCGAATAATATCCCTTACGAGAACAAATATACTCTAGATCCACGTTAAGAATTTTCCTGAAGTTATTCTGACCTATTACCAGAAGTACAAACGAGATACCAAACCAGACAGTAAGATTCTAAGAAAAGTTACCCTATGGGGTGGAAAAGAAAAGCTAGAAGAAAAGTAAGGAAAAATGTAAGGATGATAAAACAACCAGATGTAAGAAGAAATAGAGATACATAATCTGATCGATAAGAGAAGTACCAGAACCTATAGTAGTAAAAAGAATAGAAAAAGCCCGAGCAAGTGTTAGAGTGCCTAGTAGATTTAAGATTTTTTCCCTCTTCGGAGAATTCTTTCAAACAGATTCATGAGCCTTGAGTGCCTTATATAGATAACGAGTTTCCCGAGTAACAAGGAATAGCCAGAAAGATAATATAAGAAACAAATTAGGATTAGTCGTGGAGGCTTCTAATAGATGTGAGATGCCATAAGGATGCAGAGATTTTAAATTCTCTAAACCCAGGCCCGCAAGCAAATAAGATGAATGACGTCAGAAAAATGATTAGTTGCCCTAACCAAGCAATCCGATGGAGACAAGACCCTGAGCTATCTAGTTAACCACCACTTAGTGATACCAGTTAAGAAAGTTGTCCTGATGGAATCAAGCTCATACCTACCTTACATGAGAAATAGACTATACCAGGACACATAGTGCCTGAACAAGGATATCAAAACTTATCGAGACATAAGATGTTTTCCCTAGTCCCTTCCAGCATAGATATAGATGACCGTAAGAAGCCCGACGAGAGTCCATCTTAAGAAATGAAAGACCTTGGAAGGTAGATCACCTAGAAAAGGATTAAAGAAGTTTCCAAGGATATAAAGAAGAGAACCCAATATAGCCCACAGATCAAGGCAAGTCAACGCGAGGCTTGCAAGACTAGTAGAAGTCCACAAGATAGACCAAATGCAGTAGAACCTACAGATCAGCCCAAGTCTGCAGAAATCTGTGGAAGTATAAAGAATAAGACCTGAGAGGTTTGAGATATTTATGAAGTGATAAGAGTACTAGTATTGACAATAGAACATAGTGCCAAAGTCGAGATTTATAACAAGAACAAAGAGCGGAGATTTAGGAAGTAGTTATGAGAACGAACCACCGCTAGCCTCAGTAGCAAGTCGTAGAGCAAAGAAATAGGATATCCAAATGGTAAGAGGGACGCGAGAAGTAACAAGGAAATTCAATACATTCAGGCACAAAGATAACATAATAAGGAGATAGTAGTATAGAAAATTGATAATAGTTGTGGGACCCCAAGACATGGAGTAGTCGACCAGGTTCCTGCAGAATGAATAACGACCCTTTCTTCTAGAAACCACGATTCCAATAAGCATATATACCTCTAACCAGATCATCACCAAGCTTTAGTGTTAAACAGAATGCGTATTCATAGATCCCTATGGAATGTATATGCTCACCCCTCAACTTAGAGCTTAGTAAAGATAAAGATCAGTAAAGAAGAGCAATTGACAAATTAGATGAATCGCGAGATGGCTAGACAGCCAAATCGATGAGTCCAATGAAGCATGATATAGAATAGTATGAAGCCATAGTAAGATGAGCTAAGTCGGAAGCCACCGTTGAAATAAGAAACCCTTAAAGAAGTAAAAATTTAGAAGTACGAAGACATTAGGGAGAACGACTCTCAGGAATATAGTGAACAACTTATAAAGAGTCTCATGGTATTGAGAAGGAAAGACTAGGTAAAAAGTAGCACCCGAACCAATAAACTTAGCAGAGATGTCTTAAGCAATCAAAATTGATGGAGTTTCCAGGGAAATAAAGATATAAGGAGTTCAAGGAACTAAGTTGAGTAGGAAAGTCAAGTAATAGAGCAAAACTTAGTAAGAAAGAATAACATAAGGAGTACAGTAGGAGTTTGAGAGAGTATGAACCTTACAGAGGTTCACAATAAGAGGTCGTATCATCGATAATTGGAAAACGAATTAGTAGTAAAGTTGAAACATGAAATTCAGATAGTTTCTAGTAGTAGAACCCTAGTGGGGAAGCCAATCAACACCAGACATGTAAATAACAGAGCTTATAGATGAGCAGCATAAGCAACTGCAGCACGTATAGCTAGTGAGAACACCACCACCGGAGGACTCTAGGACAATCCCTACCCTCCCAACCCTCGTTAGACAATAGTAGCAGAGATGGACCTTGAGGGCTGCCTTAAGATACTCTTAGAAACAAGTGAAGGTATAGTCATAAAAGACTGAAACATAAAACCTTTAGATACAGTACCAGAACAGAATAGAAAAGGAAATAGCTCTAAGTGAGAGATCTAGAAGAGAAGTTATTAGATAAAGCAAAGATGAGAGGAATTACTAGTTAAGCAGTGACAATGATGTAAGAGAACAACGTTAAACATGACTAGAGACATGTGAGAGCTAATATCCTTTGGATAAGGAGATAGAGATATAGACCATCAGTTTCAGAATAGAGCATGAGAGAAGATGAAAAGGTCAGCAGGCACAAGATTTGGAATTGAAACTATCAAGGCGCAACGACAATAGGAGAAAATACTAAGTAAGTATTGGCAGAAGTGTAGTATAGTATAGAACCGGGAAAATAAGTTTAATGCAATATGTAAAACAATAAAGAAGGGGTATCCTAGCATGCAACCAGGTATGGAAAACTAGTTGGTGTGAAGGAACAACAACTAAATTTACATTAACAATGAAAGCAAGTACAAAAAGGAAATGAACTTTAGCAGGAAAAAAATGCCAGTGTCAATGTTAATAGCAGGGAATGCAGTTTAAGCACCAAGGTGCATACAAGTAAGCCTGATCTTTAGCTAATTAAGGAGGACCACTAGGAAACTACCCGAAAGCAACATTTTAAGTACAAGCATCATTAGTAGACTGTACCAGTAAGGTAGGAAACCCTAGACCCCCTAAATAAGCAGAGATATTGGAACTTGAAGAGAGAAGTTCATAAGAAGTTTGATCTCGACCAGGAGAATATAGAGAGTTAAACAACTAAGGTATGAGAAATAATGTTAAGGTCAAGCTAAACAAGTGCAGCTAAAGGAATATCGAGTACAAGCAATATTAATAATGATAATGACCACTCCTGTAAACTTATCGATTCCGGAAAGGGAGTATGGGATGCCTAACCATGAGACACCATTATCTCTAGTAAGAGGCAAAGGTACTAGCTAAGGAGAACTTGATCGAGTCAAGTAATTGTTGAATATAACTAAATATCTAGAGAAAATGATTTCCTTGGAGACAAAGAAGGTTGAGCACAACTAGAGGTTCGGAAATAAGGTAGTCTAGGATACCCAGCGAAGATCTCATGAAACGAAAATGAGGTGGTATCTCTTAATAAAGAACTTAAGAGATATTCACAGAAACCATGAATTCTGAAGCAATTTACCCAAGTATGACAAAAAGGTGCGATGCATGAGTTAAATATTAAGAATGATGGAGAGTCTCATATGCTTACTAGGCCAAATTGAATCCCCGATGATACATAATAGTTACAGTATAGTATGAGTTCATACAGACAAATTAGCATCCGGCTCAAATTACGACTTCCAAGTCATGACATTCTAGGTTCAGCATGATCATCACATTGTCCTATGGTGTAATGCTAGCACAATGGATGAGATTAAGGCAGTGGATATATATAGTCAGATAAAACTGGTGGTTTATGAGGAACCCACAAATCCTGTGATCTATGATAAGATCCCAAGTTTAAAAAGGATTCGATGACGAATCCTATTTAAGGGGGGAGAATTTATAACGACCGAGAATTTTAACCATTGTTACACAGTGAGACGAGTGTCACATAATATAAATTATGTTTGGAAATATATATCCTCGTGGATGACAATCGGTAAATTTTTCAAAAATCCGATATTAGATGCTACGATGTTCCACTCCGGACAGCCCATGGTATTTGGGTCGTAACTTTCTCAGTCGAACTCTGATTTTTATGAATTTTATATCGTCGGAAATCTGAAATACCATGGGCTTATCTAGAAAAGTCACTAATTTTACCGATTGTCATCTCACGAGGATATATATTTCCAAACATAATTTATATCTTAAATACAACTTTTGCCTTGAATATTTTTCCAAACTCGAACAAGAAGTAAGACGAAAATGCAAGTCAAAAATCTGGATGAATAGTGTCATATACTTATCTAGAAAAGTCACTAATTTTCTCCACATTTCTACATTTTTTTCCAAATATCAAATAACCCCTTGTATATAAAGGAACACTATTCAAGGTTCCACAAAATTAGAAAGAAAAAGGGAAGAAGAAAAACGTAGAAGGACGAAGAAAAGAAAGAAGAAGAAGAGAAAATGAAGAAGAAGAAAGAGAGAGGAAAAGAATGAAGAAGAAGCAAGTGCTGAACACTCATTCAGCAAATAAAGAATAAGAAAAACTACCATGGAGGCTTGAGGAATGATATTGATTATATTTTGGAGATTGGTTGAGGTTATTTGCTTCTGTGGAGATATGGATTAAGTGTTGAGCAAATTGAGTATGAAAGAATGAAGTTAAGCCCAGAATTAAGTCTTGCGTCGCGACGCGATCTGGGAATTTTCTCAGATACACTTCTAGTTTGATGGGCATCACGACACGCAAGGTCTTGCATCGCGACACGTACTGGGAAAGTTTGAGTATGTTTCCGGATGATGCAAGTCGCGACGCGCAATGTCCTACTACGCGACGCGTGGCCAAAAATTCCCCAAATCAGTTTCAAACCATCTCAGTTTCACCCAAACACGTTACAGGCTACCCTATAAGTCTCATATCAACTCATATATTCATATTACTTTATGATATGAGTACGATACCCTCAGAGTGATAACACTTACTTGAATAAGTAAATTTTAGCCTGATTTCGTAGTACGTTTCTTAGTCAATTTCTAATCTATTTTATCAAATGTAGATCATCGCAAGAACCAGAGTTTTCTCAGCAATCGAGTAATGTCAGCCAGATTCCAACCAGTGAGTGGATATTTTCTTTTAAGTTAATTTTCATTATGTTGTTGCTTAAATAAGATTTACTTTTCGCTTTTAGGGCGTTAGCTAGTTTTATTTTCAGATATATTTTGTGCAACATGTTTAAGAAATGATTTAGAAAAGAAATATTTTTAAACATGAGATTTATGTTTTCGAGGCATGGGGGAAAAATCCACCTCAATATGTAACTTGTTACAGACTTGGAATTGACAGATGACATGTGCACATGTAGAGGACTGGGGGACGGTGATACGTAACGCCCCCAGATCCTAGTTTAGGACTAGGGATGACAGATTCCCCTATATCATAGTTTCAGAGTTTGGAGGGTAGCATAGATCCGCACCCCCAGTTCTAGTTCAGTGGCTTGGGGGACGGCGATATGTAACGCCTCAAGAACACTAATTTCAAGGACGATAGTGGCATACTTTGGGGGACGCGATACTGTAGGGGTTTTATGGGGAAAATCCGGTAACGCAGCGGAAACGCGGAAAATCAAAATTTTTCGATTTCAATAATTTTTCTTGGATCAATTAAATAAACTTATTTATTTAATGACCCAATACTTAAAAACTGAAATTTTGCACAGGAAACCAAATTTCTTGGTAATTGCAGAATTGGCCCAAAAGTTTACAAATTGATCATTTTAGTCCTTAAATTGTCAAATACAATTTTGGATGATTCTAAATCAATTCTAAAATGATTTCCAACATGTCCAACACATCAAAATCAGATTGCAAAAAAAATCCCAAAAAATTCCAAATTGCCGAACATCCCCACAATTTTTCAGTTTTTGCAATTTGGTCCATTTTTGTTCAAAACATGTCAAGATCAAATCCAATCAACTCAAAAATTAATATGCATCATATAAACACCATAATACATCACATATATGAAAAGCCCCAAATTTGGAAAGGTTTAAGAACCCTAATTTTATAATTTCTTCAAATTGACAAAATATACCAAATCAATTAAATCCAACACTTTAATTCAAACTTTACCACAACAAACAAGTCTCACCATCATGAAACAACTCAAGAATAATTATAGGTCATCAATGAGTGGCTTAGCAACTCTAGGATGGAAACATGATTATCAAATAATCAAAAGATAGCTAATGAACTAATTTCATGCTTTCTTTGTTAAACAAACATGCAAGAATCTTTCAAACAAGTTTCCAACCAACTAATTACAAACTTAAAGAGTAGATAAGAAAATAAGCAACACATGTTGAAGCCTAATATCATAGAAATAATTTTCTAATTGAAAAAGTTTAAGAATAACTTACAAAAATCCAAGTTTTTCAAGCTTTTCTTTTGATCTCCAAACTTTTTCTCTCAAAACTCAGTTTGTAATATTTGGTGGCTTAACCTAAAATGAATGAAAATAAAACAAAACAATTTATATTCCCAAAATTTGCCTTGGCCGAATTTTTGGAATAAAAAATAAATATCTAGATATTTTTTTTTTTGTTTCATTAATTCATTAATTCAACTTGTGTATATGATCATTACACCATTTAATGATTTTCAACAAGTCAAATAAAGAAACTCAAGGCATCTCCAAAAATATCAAAACTTAAGATATTTATTTTTAATTACTTTAATTATTTAACAATTAAATAATTAAATAATTATTTAAATATAAATATTTTAAAAATATGTATTATATTTACTTTAAATATCCAAATACATATATATTTATGATATATGTCAAATATCACAATTTGACATTTAATTAATGTGTATTTAATAAAATCTATCATTAAATACAAATACACAATAATTAGGAAATGACCATTAGGTCATTTTGCATGTATTTTTCATTTAACCTTTAAATGACTTATAAATAATCAATATTATTCATAAAAATTGTCATAGTGCTCTACGAGTATATTTTACTGGTGAGACTCTCTAGATTCAGACATGTCTGTCATGAAATCCAATTTCTTGTCCATAATTTACCCACCCATAAATTATGACGACCACGGAATAATTCGCTGAATCATACAGGTCGAGGTCATGGCATATGTTTAATTCCTCCGTCACAGTTATTGACCGATGCAATCACACGCGTATAACGCAAGCGCACGTATTGTTCAAATAGTATAAGAAGTATCAATCCCACGAGGACTTAATACCTATGCTATTAATTTATGAAGCCAATGTTTTACGAGTATCCAATGGATTGATTGTTTGATTGGATCGTGACTTTAAACTTAAAACAAGTAAATAAAATTTTGCAAAATTAAATTGATGAAAATTCAAGATTATTAAACTATCCAGGGTTATGAATCTTTCCAATATCTTTTTAAAGATGAAGTGGTTATTTTACGTTTGTGTAATATATCGGTTTATTAACCTGGAACACAAAATTATGCAAAAGCCTCTTCCGATGGTCAAATACAAATACCCAGTATAACTTTATTAATCATATTCTTATGTCAACCAAGTTACCTGAATTAAAGGGTTATCTATCCTAAATGAAGATCGTGAGCTATTAAGTCTAAGGCTGAAACCTAAAATTCATTTGTCAAGTTTATTTTAAGTTTACCACATCAATCTTATTAATGGCCGGTTAATAAGAAGCATTAAGCTTAAGACTTAATAAATAAACCTTTATATTACCCAAACTATAAAAATAACCCCTTATAAACCGGTGATATTGGAATTCATCACAACCCCAGGTAACAGGTTTAGTTACGATACATATTTAAGGCTAGTAAAAGCTTAAATAAAGTAAATGACATAAGTAAATGACATAAGTAAATGCTGGAAATTAAAAAGGTAAATAAAATAGTAAAGAAAATGTTGGGGTTAGAGGATCCACTTTTATTACTTCTATTTTAGATATCTCCTTTATTATAATATATAAACTTTACGTGATATTATCAACCGACCATATAAGCGGTATTCTGATTAAGTCAAATTTATAATTAATTCCAACCGACCATACATGCAGTAGCCATGTTTAATTAGGTTAAAACCCATTTTATTAAGTCCAACCGACCATAAAGGCGGTATCCCATTAAGTCGGGTTTAAAATAGTTTATATATTATTATTAAAGGAGATTAATCTAAATATTAGTATTAAAAGCTTACCTTTCGCCCCAGCAGAATAGAGTTACCAACTCATACTGAAATAGTAAAATACTAAAAAGTAAAGAAAATAAAGTGCTATTGCGAAAAGTAAATAAAATTAATTACAGAAAGCTGTAAATAAACAAGTAAGATATAATATTTTTAGTATTCTTAAGGAATTCCTTAGAAGAAAGTATGATTTTACAAATGAAATTCGGCCTCAAATGCGCCGTTGATTGAAGACACGAGACGCTGGCTTCGCGAGATGGTGACACATGGCGTCGGCAGAATTATTATCTCAATTATTGGCTTGGCGTCGCGACGCTGACGTCAGCATGACGTAAGTAATGACGTGTTTCAATGATGAGTGTCAGCAGCATGTGATGGTGACACGTGTCTGGCGCACGTTAGTAAATTTTGTTATGATGTTGACATGTGGCAGGCGCATGTTAGCAAAGACACATGATATCAAAAACTTCTCTGATTATGACACGTGTCCGGTGCATGTTGGCAGTCTCCGGTGCACGTTAGCAGACGGAGTATTTTAGCATAGTGTATTTTAGCAAAACGGTGCATTTTAGCAGGAAATTTACATTTTTCCCTTTTTGTCCGTTTCCGCTATTTTGGCCCCGAATTGTCTCTAGATAGTCCTGTTTTTTTATTTATCTATCAATACCACAAAACACATCAAAATATTCACAAAAACTCAAGAAACTATACAAAATATTAAGTCAAATGAGTGGGAAATAGTGATCTATTTACCACTCATCACACCCCAAAACCTTACATTTTGCTAGTCCTCGAGCAAAACAATAAAATAAAATAACATAAACATCTTAAAATAAACATTAAACTAAGCCACTTTCGTAGGGATCACGGTTGCATTTAGCATATGCAACAAGACTTTAAACCCCTCGGTGTCCCTAGTGGACGAGTTGTAGTCCTGTGAGGGCTTACAACAATGATACCCACAAACGTCAATCTAATGCACACAAAAGTAAAAAGACAAGAGAAAATAGAATAAACAAGTTAGTGACTAAACTTGTGAAACTCCTTATCCAAGTTAGTAATTGTTTTATTTCTTTCTAAATTACCAAATAAGTAAATTCTCCAATTATTTTTATCATTCTCTATATACAAAACCAACAAAGTATTAATCAAATCATGGTGCCCAAAATATTCATAAGTGTAGTTGAAAAAAGAGTAATATTTTTTTCCTAAAGTTATATCAGACTTTACACCTTTTTTAGCAATGGAACATGTAGCGAGCTTTGGGCCAGTGACTCCCAAACCAGTTGACTTTAGGGCATTAGGTGTTAAGACACCCTTAAAGACTTAATTACTCGGATTTCGTATGTCTCTTTTTATTTTTATAACATCTTTGACCCATGTAGCGAGCTTTGGGCCAGTGACTCCAAAACCAGTTGGATTTAGGGAACTATGTGTTAAAACACCCCTACAGATTTAATTACTCGGATCTCATATGTTTATTTTTTTTATTCCATCGCTTTTTTAGATGTTTCCTCCAATTAAACTAAAGCACTGAATATTACAAACTTTTCAATTACAACTCATGTCTGTATGTTACCATGCATGTTGATAATACATGTTAACTGAGCATATGAAGATCCAATTTAATCAGTTTTATAGAGAATTCACAAATTAAATAATTCAAAAAGGAAATAAACAAAAATTTACTTGTTACGAAATAGGTTGAGATACGTCTCAGGAGTGGAAATTCCTTACACAGCTATCTAACACCAATTTCACCTGATTAGTCAAATTAAAAACACAAAAAACAAAAATTTTTTTTTATTAAATTTTTAATTTTTTTTGAATTTTTTGAAAATTTTTGACTAAAAATCAAAATAAAAACAACACAATAAAAATAAGATACTATTCAACTATTCCCTCCCTCAAACCTAAATGAGACATTGTCCCCAATGTCTTAAAAAGTAGAAGAAGAGTTTAGAAGATAGTACTTGGTTAGCTGAAATTCTACATCTAAAATGAAATTTAAAGGTTAAGATCCAGATTTATCCGATGCTTTTTACCATGATCATTATCGGACCAGATTATCTTGGAAATGATAGGGTCAATTTGTGGTTCAAGAGCTAAGAGTTGCTCAATTAAATCATGGGCAATTCTGACAGTGAAGAGGATTTATTTTATAGGTTTTGACACGAACCCATTTCTCCGGGCATCATCAAGAAACACACAAATAAAATCATAAAATCCATCATCATTAAACAGTCCAATCGGTTTCTGGTGTATGTTCAAGTTTGCCCAAGATAATACTGTAAGAATTTCCTCCATCATGCCCAAGCCACTGGAAAGCAATAAAAGCATCAGCACGGTTAATCATTTCCCCCAGTCGTTCAGACATATCTGGCACGATAAGTTCCTCTCTGTTTGATGGCCCTATAAGATTCGCGTCCGCCAAGGGTTTTGGGATGATTCCCAGAAATTGACTACCTCCTTATTGTACAGCCTTTGAAACGATCCCCATTAGTCCAAGATTGTCATTGCCATATATTAAGTGAATATTCCTTTCAGCTATAGACTCGACCCAATTCATGTGCTGCTTCAACGAATTATGGTTTAGAACCAGCGCTAGTACCGCAAAACACACAAATATTTACACTTGCCTTCTTGAAGTTGCTTCCATTTTTTTTCTCAACTCTGGTTGTCTTCAAGAGTGCAATGATGAGTTGAATTTATAACACCTGAAAATGGGTGAATAATTAACATCAGTTACCTGTCAGATGACAATTATTATTTAAACAGTAAAATATTCCGTGAAAGTCAAAAAGTCTGGATCCTGTCGGAGAAAATAGAAGAAAATAACAAAACTAATCACATTTATTAGTTAAAGACAAAAAGAAATGATATTTATAGGAAGTAACGGCTTGATTGACATCTATACGTCAGGGACAAGCTTCCCATCCAATTTTCTTATAAATTGGCAAACAGTGTCTTTTAGAGTCAGATTCCTGAGACTAAGTTGTTGTCTTTCTTTTTGGAATTGTGCATGTAACATGTGAATTGCATGATGCACATATCCCTTGGAATACGTCTCAAGAGTCTTAGATATGTCATCCAAAAACTCCTTACTCAAGCCATGCCTATTGAATTTAATTTTATCTTCACGATTATCAGACTTCATTCCTAAAGAACGACAACGAGTATTACATGTAATGCGTACACATTTATAGCAAACACCCATTCTTTTAGCTCTTCTATCTTTTAACATAGGTGCTTCTTCCTAAACGACGAGACAGATTTGAAATAAAAGAGTCAGAGGACTCACCTGTCAATCGGACCTGTGCTTCAATAATCCAACGAATATCATTAGGAATACATTTGATAATCACAAGTCTCATTCGTTCCAAGCGAGCTTTGTAGACTTTCATCAGAGAGTTTTGAGGTAGAGAATGAAATTATTTGTGAAGATTTGCTAGAACGTCTTCCATTCTGAAATGACTTTACCTATAAAATTAAACACACCAAATCTCCATATATACACAAATTGCATGGGTTGCCTCTCAGCTAGCGCTAAGTTTAACGTCGTCAGCTAGACATGACTGCCCGAAACGTTAGGTTGGATCTGAAAGTATGACACTTTCTTTTTATCGCTCCAATGATTCTCCCCAGTAGTGCATGACACACTTACTTTTAACCTTGAATGTTTCATTAGAATTGGGATCATGTAACTCAACGGTTCTATCTGGTAAAACTTGAGTGATTAAGAATGAACCTGACCACCTTGATTTTAACCTTCCAGGGAAAAATTTCAACCTTGATTTGCTGAACAATACCCGCTGCGCCGGTTCCAGTTATAGCGCATTAACTTCTCATCATGTCTCTTCTTGGCATTTCGAAAGGCTGTATGTGGAATTCCTTCAATTCATTGAGTTGGTGGAGTCTTTTCTCTTCAGTTGCTTGTAGTTCAAGATTTAACTTGTTCAGTGTGCAACACGCTTTATCTTCAAGCTTCACAGGCAGATGACATGCTTTAAGTTTTTCAGTTGAGCTTTGCATTTTGTCAGAGTTCCGGATGGTACTATCTATCACATCAAGTCTGAAACATTCTTCATTCTTTTCATCATTCTGGAACTTCATGGCTTTGAAAACATTTAATTTACTTCTTGGTCTTGTAACTTCATGGTTAGTTCTTCTTTTTGTACATCAATAATTGTTCACCCGATAGCCAAGAATGGTCTCATGAGGATGATGAGCACATTTTCATCTTCCTCCATGTCAAGGATAATAAAGTCTGCTGGGAGAATGAGTTTATCGACTTTGACCAGTACATCTTCAACTACACCTCTCGGAAATGCGAGTGTTCTACTATCAGAAAATTGCAAAGAGACTGAGGTGGGCATTGCTTCTCCAATTTGCAGTTTCCTGTAAATGGAAAAAGGCATCAAGTTAACACTAGGACCTAAATCACATAAAGCCTTATCGAAGTTATGTTCTCCTATGATGCAAGGAATGTTGAAACTGCCAGGATCTTTCAACTTTGGGGAATTTTCCTTTGAATGATGGCGCTGCATTCTTCTGTCAATGGTACTGTCTTGTAATCTCCCAATCTCTGTTTTCATGACAAAATGTATTTCATGAATTTGACATAGCTGGGCATTTATTCCAATGCTTCTGTAAATGGAATATTGATATGCAGAATTTTAAAGACCTCCAGGAATCGAGCAAACTGCTTGTCTAGTTTTTTTTCTGGAGACGTTGTGGAAAAGGTGGAGGTGGAGTGAATCTCTCTCGATCATTTGCTTTTGCCTCTTTTTCCTCTATATGTTAATCTGTTTTGCTACTTTCTTTTGGAACTTCCTCAACATTTGCCTTGACTCCAACATTTTTGTTGATTTCAGTACCCGCTTTTCAAAGTGATTGTAGGCACTGCATTTTGTATGTAAGTCCCGATGATGAGTCTCATATGGAGACACTACCTTTTAAGTTGTGGAAGTCACGAGAAACAAACGTCAGAAGGGAAAAGTCAGAAATCAGTACTTTGTAGGATTTTATTCGTTTGCTTAGCCTCAGGTTCACTTGTGGAATTCTGTTTTAAAACTTATCCTCGGTCCAAAACCCCCGCAAACCACTTATCATTGGCCCAAAACCCCCGCATGCCACACATCAAGCCCACACACCACCAAGCCCACCAAAAGGACCAACCACACGCCCTCACCTCTTCTAGCACATGCCCAAGCCCAATAAAACACATTCAAAATAACAATTAACATATTAAACACATGGTGAAATCTAAATAAATCACATACCTAAATAAAACAAATCAAATAAAATCAAATATATCATCTTCCTAATCAAGCCAAATCATATCCCTATTTAAATAGATAATTTCCTTGTGATATGCTAATTAGGAGATATCACCATTGATTGCATGATCTCTTTCCTTCCCATGCAAGGAAAACCCTAGCCTTTGCCTATAAAAAGAAGCCTAAACCAAACCTTAGAGGCCCTGGCTCATTCTCACAAAAAACACAAGGAAAATAACCACGCTCATAGCCTCCAAGAATCCTCTATTGCCGCAACCAAAAAGCACTCCTCTCTTCCCTAACATTCACACATCAGCCCCTCACAGAAGCCTCCATTCACGTCATAAACCACCCACTGCCTTCAACACAGCCCATAGCTATTCACGCCAAAACACCTTCATTGCGTCATAGCAAACCCTCACAACAGCCTTTAATACGCATATAACACCCATAAAATAGCTCTCGCATAAACCAAGGTTCACGCCCAAACTGCCACTCACTTCACACCATTAGCAACCCTTCAAACGCATAATCACCCCCCTGACTAGCCTGCCTTCAGCGCCTAATCACCCCCTGACCAACTGCCTTCAGCGTATGATCATACTCCCTGACCAGCCTCAACTTCACGTCATCAGCCCACCAAAACTGCCCAAATACTGAAACTGTACTGTCCAGTAAACCTAAAAACAGCAAGCCAAAACTGTCCAGTAAACCACAAACCGTAAGCCTAAAACTGTACTATATTACCGCAAACCGCAACAGTGACCAGAAAATACAACAAAAACAGCAGCGAAACCGAGTAAAAACAGTAGCCTGAAGCAGCGAAACAGCGAAGTAAAACAACGAACCAGTAAACCGGAAAAGTTACAGAGCATCAACCCTTTCGACGACCGCGAACGCACTTCCAGAGACGACTTAAGAGGTTAGACCTGAGGGCACCCTTTTTTATTTATTCTCCTTTATTTTTTTATTATTTTTCTACTTTATTTCGCATGAGTATTGTGGATTGATGTATGCTATGGCTATTGGATGAATGGAATATGTGTCGTCTCTTGTGGTATATCAGATGGAAACCTAGACGTAAATTCCGTAGTCGAATTCGAATGGACGGTAGTACGGTCTGTATTTGGGAAACAACTCCACGTACTACTTGAGCAAACGGCACGTGTTTCACTTTATTTAATCTTGTTCATCTACTATTCGTATTTTTTTTATTCTGCCATTTACTTTCTGCATGTTACTTATTTATGAATTGTATGTAATGCGCATGGGAAATTCAGTTGGATTAAAGGTCCTCCGTTTTGAGGGATGAAAAGCCTAAGGGCTACCTTTGCCATGACGTTTTGCCGCGCCGGACGCAGTGTGTTTGATTGAATGTGAGATATGTTTAATAATCGGACATATGAAGTCTCTATCATTGTCTTGTTTATTTATGCATTGTAATGTAATGCGCATGGGCAAATCAAGTTGGATTAAAGGTCCTCCGTTTTAAGGATGAAAAGCCTAAGGGCTACATTTGCCACGACGTTTTGTTCGCGCCGGACGAACTGTGTTTGATTGAATGTGAGATATGTTTAATCGGACATACGAAGTCTCATATCATTGTCTTATTTATTTGTATGCATTGTAATGTAATGCGCATGGCTTATTATATTGGTCTAAAGGTTCTCTACTTGAGGGAAGAAAAGCCTAAATGCTACCTTTACCATGACATTTCGTCGCGCCTTTTATTATTCCGTTATTTGCTTTCTGTATGCCATATCCTTGTTAAATCATGCATCATAGTGTAATGCGCATGGGTAAATAAAGTTGGATTAAAGATCATCCACCTTGAGGGATGAAAGCCCAAGGGCTACCTTTGCCACGACGTTTTGCCGCGCCGGACGAAGTACACTCGATTGAATGGGAAATGTGTTTAATCGGGCATACAAGGTCCCATATTATTTATTTGATTATTCATACATTGTAATCTAATTTGCATGGGCTAACTAAGGTGGGTTAAAGGTCCTCCATTCGAGGGAAATGCCTAAAGGCTACCTTTACCATAATGTTTTACTGCGCCGGACGAAGTACACTCGATTGAATGTGAAATATGTTCAATCAGGCATACGAGATCATACGTCGTGTATTTGTTTATCCCTGTATGTGTTTATGTCATTTCAGATGCCATTTTGGCAATCTCGTTCGAACACGTTTCCAAACGCTACACGAACGTATGCATTTCGCCTCATTCCGTTCGAACGCGTTTACAAACGCTACACGAACGTACATACAGTGCACATACTTCTTTTCGTCAAATTTCATGCATGTTTGCTTCTTTGATCATTTCTTTTGCACTATATGATTAATCATATCATTCATTATTTACGCTTAGGAAATTATCATCTATTTATATTTCCCGCATTTATCTATTTAATGTGTTTATGAATTGTGTGCTTGCCGTTATATCAATTTACTTCTATGCATGCAAACATAGATGTAGGTTGTATGCAAACTTAGGAGAATGATACTCTTGGGAATATATGTTACGTAGACTTGGTTAGATTATTGCACAAATTCTTTCATTACAAGTGGCATAAGTAAGAACCATTCCGAACCCAACGGTTTGAGGTCTTCCCTTGCGAGGGTAAGTACGGCCTTAATCATTTTTCCTCCCGGTTTCACACCGGGTGGCGACTGTATTTTTATTTCTCCGGTTTAGTCCCCCGCGGGCTACTCCGTACTCCCAACCAGGCCGCGAGCCTGGAATAAGCGTCGCCGATTTCTGTCTCCTACAGTCTAGCGACTCCACTGGGGATAAGAGAATCGGCCCCGAAATAATGTCTTGTAATGTTTGGATTTTTGTTATTAGTTGACCGTGTCTACCGTGGGTTGAAGGGGTTTAATCAAAGGCATTATTAAGGCTAGGTATGGTTTTTGGTCTTCCTTCATTCACTACCTTTCCATAGCTGGGAGGAAAAGCTGTGAAGGCACTTAGATAATCATTTACCCGAAGCTTACCGTGATAGACTAATTTGGAGGACCTATTGGTTATTCCTGTCACCAAGGTGATAAGAGCCTAAGAGGTTTGGGTATTTAAGAAGGTTCGCTCCACCCTCCCTCTGGGGAATCTTTAATAGGAAATCCATTTGACAGTCAGTCACGCACCATAACTCGTTGGCACGTACCGTAAGGTATAAAAAAAGTGCGCTCACTTGGTCACTCGAACCCTTGAGTTAGGATACCTAGTTGTGGGCAATCCTTCACCGGCGAGAGCCTTTGTCTACACTCCCGCAAACCCACACGTAGACCATAGTTGTATGACCAATAGAGACTATTTCCTTGTGCTTGTGTTTAGGGACCATAATCATTTGGATTCAGTTGGATTTCTTATAAGAAATGAGAACTTGTTGGGCCATTTAACCTGGGATGAGTTCGTATCTTATGATAATTGGGCTAAAAATTTCTAAAATGCCGATGTGCCACTCTGTAGAAATTGTTTCTTTATGCTTATGTTTAGGACCATCATCATTTGGACTCAGTTGGACTTCTTGTCAGAAATGCGAACTTGTTGGGCCATTTAAAACTGGGATGATTTCGTATCTTATGACATTGGGCTAAAATTTTCTAAAATGCCGATGGGCCACTGTGTAGAAATTGTTTCTTTATGTTTATGCTTAGGACCATTATCATTTGCACTCAGTTAGACTTCTTGTCATAAAGGCGAACTTGTTGGGCCACTTAAACTGGGATGAGTTCGTATCTTATGACAATTAGGCTAAAAGTTTCTAAAATGCCGATGGGCCATCCTGTGTTTGGGCCCCTTATCATTTGAAGTTGTTTAGCCATGTTATTGCAAAGGTATAAACCTGTTAGGCCTTTTCAACTAGGACAAGTTTGCACCTTGCAATAATGTGATTGAAGTTTTAAAATGACAAGAGGCCGACTTACATATTCCATGCATTGCACGCATATATGCTAACTGAGAATTTTAAAAGACACCATAGATTCTCGTTGGGTTAGGAAAGAAGGAAGACTCATAAAAAGGCCGATAGCAAACATGAGCGAATCAGAGAACGAGGTATCCCGTATGGATCAATGGGAGACCAATCTCACCAAGGTTACTGAACAGTTGCAATCCTTAACTACTGCTATGGCTAATATGGTTGTGCCCCGTGCTGGGGGAAACTCTGAGAATGTGAGGCGTGATAAGCCTCCAAACAGGTTGGGGGATGACATCCCAGCTTTTGATGATGACATGGCTGAATATACGGCAGGAAGAATAATCGGGTCTCAGGCAGGTTTGCAGAAGCTCCGGGATCAGGTGGAATCGTTACCCGTAAGATGAAGGGTAAGCATGAAGACTTGCTAGATTATGAGGCAATGACTTTTGAAGAACAGTT
>SKCR01023160.1:0-20096 GCA_019454045.1 Zanthoxylum bungeanum | reverse complement strand
AAAACATTCCATTCCGCTAACCCCAAAAGCGCATTTGGCAGGATTTAACTTTAGTTTGAATTTCCTCATTCGTTTGAAAGCCATTGTCAAGTGGTTAAAATGTTCGCCCACGGTCATAGACTTTACCACTATATCGTCTACATAAACTTCTATAAAATTACTGATCAGATTATGGAAAATCAGATTGCCCGTTAGTAGGTGGCTCCGGTATTTTTTAGGCCGAATGACATTACCACCCACTCATAACATCCTAAAGAATCCGGGCATCTGAAAGCCATTTTATGAATATCATTTTGGCGATGTAGATTTGATTATACCCTGCGTATCTGACTAGCGTAATCAAATGCGTATAATACAAGCGCACATATCGTTCAAGTAGTATAAAAAATATCGATCTGACAAGGACTTAATTCATAATATTGTTATTAATTATTGATTCTATTTATTTACATGTATCTAATTAGAAGGGAGGATAATGATTGCTTGATTGGTTGGTTGAATGTGGATTTGCTAAATAAATAAAAATACAAAAGAAAATACTAAGGAAAATGACCGGTGCAAACACACGCGTATAACGCAAGCGCACGTATCGTTCAAGTAGTATAAAAATATCGATCCCATGAGGACTTATTTCCTACTGTTGTTATTAATTGTTGAATCTATTTATTTACAAATATCTAATTAAAGGGAGAATGGAATTGATTGCTTGATTGATTTGGTTGATTGTGGATTTGCAAAATAAATAATAAAAAGACAAAAGAAAATACTAAGGAAAATAACAAAAGACACAAAGATCTAGGGTTGTGATTTCTTTTAAATATCATTTAAAGATGAAGTGGTTATCTTAAAGTTGGGTAATATATTGATTTATTAATCTGGAACACTAAATTATGTGAAAGCCTCTGTCGATGGTCAGACACAAATACCCAGTTTAACCCAATTGAACCATATGTCTATGTCAACCAAATTATCTGGATTCATTAAGTTTAAGTTCCATTAATTATAGGCTACCCCCACAGGTATATTTCTATCATGTAAGGAATCTATTAAAGGGTTATCTATCCTCAATGAAGATCGTGGGCTATTAAGTCTAAGGCCAAAACCTAAAATCTCTATGTCTAGTTCATTTTAGATTTACCAGATCAATTTTATTAATGGCCGATTAATGAAAAAGCATTAAAATTAAAACTCAATAAATAAATCTTTATAATACCCAAACTATAATCTAACCCCTTATAAACCGATGATATTAAAAGTCATCACAACCATAGATAACTAACACATAACTAGGGCTAGTAAAAACTTAAAAGTAAAAGACATAAAGTGAAAGCTGAAAAGAAAATTACAATAAAATAAAAAGCTAAGGTAAAAGGAATTACTTTTACTACTACTTCTTTAGATATCTCACAGTAAAATAATATATAAACTTGTGATTATTACCAACCAGCCATATAGGCGGTAACCTGAATAAACCAGCCATAAAGGCGGAACCAAAATAAACCAGCCATAAAGGCGAAACCAAAATAAACCAGCCATAAGGCAGAAAAGGAATTTTATTACCAACCGACCAATCTGGCGGTATCCTGATTAAGTCAATTTTAAATAGTAAATATATTATTTTTAAAGGAGATTAATCTAAATAGTAATAGTAAAAGAATTACCTTTCACCCTAGCATAAGGAAGTTACCTCCTCATGATTGAATAAAAAACTGTAAAAAGTAAAAGTAAAAATTAAATTACTATTATTACAAAACGTAATTAAATTATTTACAAAACTAAAAAAAAAACTAAGAATCTAGAGAGAGAAACTCTCTCTTTAGATAGAATACAAGAGAGAGAATGGTACAAAAAATTCTGAAATCTCGAGCTCAGTTTATAGGCGCGGATAGGGGTCCAGCGTCGCGACGCTAGAACAGTTCAGCGTCGCGACGCCAGCTACAGTGACACGTGTCACACGATGATTCACCGACTCAGATTCTTATCCGATGACGTGGCACTGTTCATGACGTCATTGCTTACGTCACGCTGACTTGTGGAGGGCGATTGTCGGCAGCGTTAGATCGCGACACGTGGCACCGGCGCATTTTAGCATCTCCGTTGTGATGGCGACACGTGTCACGGTGCAAGATAGCATGATCGGCGCATGTTAGCAGCGGCGCACGTTAGAAAATTTTCTGATTGGTCCACGTGTCCACGGCGTACATTAGCAAGTCCAGCGTATGCTGAGCGTCGTGTCGCGCAAGGCTTCAGATTCGCGATGCTGAAATGACGATTTTGCCCTTTTTGTCCAGTTTTTCCTGTTTTGCTCCAATTCACCTCCAGAATGTCCTGAAACTTTATTTATCTACAAAATAACACAAAACACATCAAAATATTCATAAAACTCAAGAAACTATACGAAATAATAGGTTAAATGAGTGGGAAATAGTGATAGATTCACCACTCATCAGAAAATAACAAAAGACACAAAATACCTAGGGTCGTGACTTCATAATATATTATTCTAAAGATGAATTGAATCTCTTATATATGTGTAATAAATTAATTTGCTAACCTGGAACACGAAGCAAAAATATAAGAGAAAATAGAATAAAGAAGTTAGTGACTAATCAGGTGAAACTTCTACTCCAAGTTACTAGTTGTTTTGTTTCATTCTAAATTACCGAAATAAGTAAATTCTCCGATTATTTTTTACCATTCTACATATACACAGCTAACAAAATATTAATCAATTCATTTTTGCCCACAACAGTCACAAGTGTAGTTGATAAGAGAGTAATATTTTTGTCGTAAAGTTCTATCAGATTTCACACCTTTTTGTAGCAATGGAATAATTTTTCTGATTTTTCTGATTTTTTTCTCTATTTTTTATTTATATACAATACCTTCCGTCTATGTAGCGAGCTTTGGGTCGATGGCTCCCAAACAGTTGGCTTTAGGGCACCAGGTGTTAAGACACCCCTACAGACTTAATTACCCAGACTTCAGATATATATATTTTTGCAGCATCTTTGATCCATGTAGCGAGTTTTGGGCCAGTGACTCCCAAACCAGTTGGTTTTAGGGCACTGGGTGTTAAAACACCCTTACAGACTTAATAACTCGGATCTCAGACGTTTTTTTTTCCATCACTATTTAGAGATGCTTCCTCCAATTAAACTAGAGAACTGAATATTACAAACTTTTCAATTTTAGCTCATGTCCGTATGTTTCCATGTATGTTGATAATACCTGCCAACTGAGCATAAGAAGATCCATTTTAGTCCGTTTATGGAGAATTTACAAATTAAATAATTCAAAAGGAAACAAACAAAAATTAACTTGTTTTGAAATAGGTTTGAGGTACGTCTCAGGAGTAGAAACTCCTTACTCGGCTATCTCTTACCAATTTCACCTTTTTAGTCAAAACACAAAAATGCAAAATATTTTTGTAATTTTTGAAAATTTTTCAATTTTTTTGTATTTTTCGAACAATTTTGGACTAAAAATAAAAATAACACACAAACTAAAAACAAGGTACTGATCAACTAATTACCTCCCCCAAACCTAAATGAGACATTATCCCCAATGTCTTAAACAGTAATAGAAGCGCACGTCAGATCGTACCTGGTTAGCTGAAAATCTACAGGAAATTAAAGGTTAAGATCCAGATTAATTCGACCCCTCTTACCACGATCGTCCTCGGACCAATTTATCTTTGAAAGGATAGGGTCAACTTGTGGTTCATAGGCTCTGAGTTGGTCTATTAGATCTGGAGCAGTTCTGGCAGTGAAGAGGAGTTCTTTCATAGGTTTCGACACGAACCCATTTCTCCGAGCATCATCAAGAAACACACAAAGAAAATCATAAAATCCATCAACGTTGAGCAGTCCAAGCGGTTTCTGGTGTATGTTCAGGTTCGCCCAAGATAGAACTATAAAAATTTCCTCCAATGTACCCAAGCCACCTGGCAAAACGATAAAAGCATCAGTACGGTTAATCATTTCTACCAGTCGTTCAAACATACCTGGCACGATCAGTTCCTCTCCGTTTGATGATCCAATAAGATTTGCCTCTGCCAAGGGTTTTGGGATGATTCCCAAAATGTGACTGCCTCCTTCCTGTACGGCCTTTGAAACGATCCACATAAGTCCGAGATTGCCTCCGCCATATATTAAGTGCATATTCCTTGCAGCTAAGACTCGACCCAATTCCTGTGCTGCTTCTACGTATTGTGGCTTAACACCAACACTACTACCTCAAAACACGTAGATGTTTTCAACTCATCTTCTTGAAGTGGCTTCCATTTTTTATGTATTTCTTTTTCAAATCAGGATGCCTTCAAAAGTGCAATGACGGGCTGAATTTATAGTACCTGAAAAAGGGTGAGTAATAATAGCACTAGTATCTTCCAGAGGACGTTTGTTAGCTAAACAACAAAAGAAATCGTGAAAGGTCAAAAAGTCTGGATCCTGTCTACGAAAATAAAGATAATTACAATAGAAAAGCAAATCAAAGAAATAATTAAGGTAACGGAATTGTGTACGCAATACGCCACTCGTTTGATATATAAATCCATTAGGATGCGTCTCAAGAATTAATTCTTTACTCAGCCTTTGCTAATGAATTGTTTCTCTTCTTTTTGATTGCCAAACACCATTCATTCTGTCTTAAAATGCTCTGTTTGTGCCTTTCCCTACAAAAATAACACACAAAATTAAAAAGTTCACACAAAATAAGAAAACAAATTACAACAAATTGCATGGGTTGCCTCCCTGCTAGCGCTAAATTTTTCGTCTTCAGCCAGACGTGACTGAAATTCATCTGTTAAGGAGGTTTCAATGTCGTTTTGGACGTCCGATTAAAGAAAATCCTGTGAGCGTTGCTTTTGAACGGTCTCTTCCAACGGTAAAGTGGCAAAAAAATTTTGTCTCATTCAGTGCTCGTGCCACCTTTTTGCTCCTTGTTGTTCCAGTGATTCCTGCAAAGAAAGAAAGAAAATCAGGAGGTATTGTATGGTGCTTGACTTGGAATGGAAGTTCCATTCTGTCAAACTTCTGGGCGATATCTTTGAATGCTCCGGATCTTTATTAAGGTCAGACATTTGCTCCTCCATTTGCTCTGCTTCTTGCTCCACCTTTCCTTCACAGATGTATTTTAAAATTTCCATATTCAGCTCTTCATCTGTCATATGTGAAATACATGCTTCAAAATTGTCAACCGAGAATGTAAAGAAATGTCAGATTTTAGGTCTTTCCTCTGATCTGGGTGATGTGATTGGCTCAAGCAGATCTTCTCAAACATTATTGCAAAACAATCTCCAAGATCTTCATTTTGAGGACACATAATTCCATCCTCATTTGTTGGTGCAGTTGGTAAACAGTTCAGCTTCATCCTCGTCAGAATAATAAAAATCAAATCGAGACTTTGCCGATTCGGGCTCCTGAACTGATACCTCTAGCTGTTGATACTGCTCAGCCTCCTCCTCTGTGAAGTGTCATTGTGAAATGATTGGTACTCGAAGGCTTCATTTGTGTCATCTGAAACTGGTTCTTGAGGTATATAGTTCTGGTTTTCTGTGAATTGTCTGATCTGATATGTCATTCTCTGTATGGATTCTGTTTGACTCTGAATACTTTCAAGTTGATTCTGGAATGTTTCAAGCATTGTATCCATCTTTTCTTCTCGTTTCTTGAACACATCTTTGAGCATGTTTAGCAACTGATCTTTTTCGGATTGTTCTGATTGTTGATGAAGATCATTGTAGGTGGGTGGTGAGATGGAAAATATGACGGTTCTTCGTATCTTGAATGATTCTGATAATTTTGCCACTCAGAAAGGTAAATACATTGATCGCTCGGGTGGTTACCATCACAAATTACACATCTCCTCATTTTGTTCTGATGAGCAAATGTAAAATTGCTTGATTCTGGCATCCAGTAATAATTGTTGGGCTGGACAACAGGCCTCAGAAAACCGGACTGTTGCTCCCAGATGTGGGGTGTATCTTCTTGTAAAGTTCGTAATCTCTCAATCTCCCAGTAGTGTTCCATTTTTCAATCACCTGAAAATAAAAGAAAGAAATAAAAATTACAGATAAAAATAAAGAAAATTAGATACAGGTAATTAGATAGCTTCAAAATTAACAACTCAAGAAAATAATTCCCCGGCAACGGTGCCAAAAACTTGACCGGTGCAAACACACACGTATAACGCAAGTGCACGTATCGTTCAAGTAGTAAAAAAATATCGATCCCACAAGGACTTATTTCCTACTGTTGTTATTAATTGTTGAATCTATTTATTTACAAATACCTAATTAAAGGGAGAATGAAATTGATTGCTTGATTGATTTGGTTGATTGTGGATTTGCAAAATAAATAAATAAAAAGACAAAAGAAAATACTAAGGAAAATAACAAAAGACACAAAGATCTAGGGTTGTGATTTCTTTTAATATCATTTTAAAGATGAAGTGGTTATCTTAAAGTTGGGTAATATATTGATTTATTAATCTGGAACACTAAATTATGTGAAAGCCTCTGTCGATGGTCAGACACAAATACCCAGTTTAACCCAATTGAACCATATGTCTATGTCAACCAAATTATCTGGATTCATTAAGTTTAAGTTCCAATTATGGCTACCCCCGCCCGACAGGTATATTCCTATCCTGTAAGGAAATATATTAAAGGGTTATCTATCCTCAAGGAAGATCGTGGGCTATTGAGTCTAAGGCTGAAACCTAAAATCCCTTTGTCTAGTTCATTTTAGATTTACCAGATCAATTTTATTAATGGCCGATTAATGAAAAAGCATTAAGATTAAAACTCAATAAATAAATCTTTATAATACCCAAACTATAATCTAACCCCTTATAAACCGATGATATTAAAAGTCATCACAACCCTAGATAACTAACACATAACTAGGGCTAGTAAAAACTTAAAAGTAAAAGACATAAAGTGAAAGCTGAAAAGTAAATTACAATAAAATAAAAAGCTAAGGTAAAATGAATTACTTTTACTACTACTTCTTTAGATATCTCACAGTAAAATAATATATAACTTGTGATTATTACCAACCAGCCATATAGGCGGTAACCTAAATAAACCAGCATATAAGGCGGAACCAAAATAAACCAGCCATAAAGGCGGAAAAGGAATTTTATTACCAACCGACCAATCTGGCGGTATCCTGATTAAGTCAAATTTTAAATAGTAAATATATTATTTTTAAGGGAGATTAATCTAAATAGTAATAGTAAAAGAATTACCTTTCACCCTAGCATAAGGAAGTTACCTCCTCATGATTGAATAGTAAAAACTGTAAAAAGTAAAAAGTAAAAATTAAATTACTATTATTACAAAACGTAATTAAAATTATTTACAAAACTAAAAAAAAAAAAACTAAAAACTAAAGAATCTAGAGAGAGAAACTATCTCTTTAGATAGAATACAAGAGAGAGAATGGTACAAAAAATTCTGAAATCTCGAGCTCAGTTTATAGGCGCGGATAGGGGTCCAGCGTCGCGACGCTAGAACAGTTCAGTGTCGCGACGCCAGCTACAGTGACATGTGTCACACGCTGATTCACCGACTCATATTCTTATCCGATGACGTGGCACTGTTCATGACGTCATTGCTTACGTCACGCTGACTTTGGAGGGCGATTGTCGGCAGCGTTAGATCGCGACACGTGGCACCGGCGCATTTTAGCATCTCCGTTGTGATGGCGACACGTGTCACGGTGCAAGATAGCATGATCGGCGCATGTTAGCAGCGGCGCACGTTAGCAAATTTTATGATTGGTCCACGTGTCCACGGCGTACATTAGCAAGTCCAGCGCATGCTGAGCGTCGTGTCGCGCAAGGCTTCAGATTCGTGATGCTGAAATGACGATTTTGCCCTTTTTGTCCAGTTTTTCCTGTTTTGCTCCAATTCACCTCCAGAATGTCCTGAAACTTTATTTATCTACAAAATAACACAAAACACATCAAAATATTCATAAAACCCAAGAAACTATACGAAATAATAGGTTAAATGAGTGGGAAATAGTGATAGATTCACCACTCATCAGAAAATAACAAAAGACACAAAATACCTAGGGTCGTGACTTCATAATATATTATTCTAAAGATGAATTGAATCTCTTATATATGTGTAATAAATTAATTTGCTAACCTGGAACACGAAGTTATGCAAAAGCCTATATTAATGGTCAGACGTAAATACCCAGTGTAACTCAATTAATCATATGTCTATATTAACCGAATTATCTGAATTCATTAAGTTCAAGTTCCAATTATGGCTACCCACGCCCGACAGGTATATTCTTATCCTGTAAGGAAATCTATTAAATGATTATCTATTCTCAAGGAAGATCGTGAGCTATTGAATCTAAGACTGAAACTTAAAATCCATTTTTCCAAGTTCATTTTAAGTTTTACCACATCAATCTTATTGGTGATCAGGCAACAAGAAGCATTAAGCTTAAGACTCAATAAACAAACTAAAGAATTACCCATAATATAATTAAATCAATTATTAAGCATGTTAATATTATGTTTCATCACTTCCCTAGAATAAAAATAAAATGCTGGGGGTTAGGAGATCCACCTTTAGAAATCTCAAATTATTATAATATGGAAATTGCCAGTATTACCCAATTAAGTTGAACCAGCCATAAAGGCGGTGTTAATATTTATCCATAAACCAACCATATAGCCGGTAATTATCTGTCACCTAAAGACTGTCTTATAAGCGGTGTCACATTATGTTACATAATTAAAACCAGCAATTAAGGCGGTATCAACTTTTAATCCATATTAAATTATAATTTCCATATTATAATTAAAGTGATATTAATCTACCTTTACTATTTCTAATTTAGAAATCTCTCTTATTATAATATATAAATCTGCGTGATAATTACCAACCAGCCATATAAGCGGTATCCTGATTAAGTCAAATTTATAATTAATTACCAACTGACCAATATGGCGGAATCCAATTTAGTTAGGTTAAAACCAATTTATAAATAATTATCAATCGGCCAATATAGCGGTATCCTCATTAAGTCAAGTTTTTGCTAGTTTATATATTATAATTAAGGGAGATTAATCTAAATTATAAAAATGAAAAGCTTCACCTTCCCCAGCGGTAAATTAATTACTGGACATAAAAGAAAATAAAATTTATTATAGAAAGTAAAAGTGCATAATTAAAAGTACTAAAAGTAAAAATGTTTAATTTAAATTACAAAAACTTAAACAACAAGATGCAATCCTTAAAGTCCTTACAAAAACCAAGGAAGACATGATTTGAATTCTGAAATCGAGCTGAATTTATAGGCATCGGTAAGTTTGGCGCGTCGCGACGCGAGTAGATCATCGACATGTGGCGGATTGGCTTCGCGAGATCTTGACACATGTCATGCTTTCGTCGACGGCTGAATTATTAGTGTCGGTGGCATATGATGATGAGACGTGTCCCGGCGCACGTTAGCATGATTCACTGAGATGTTGACACGTGTCAGACACGTTTTAACGTCGGTGATGATGGTCGGCAGCATGTGATGGTGACACGTGTCCGGCGCATGTTAGCATGACACATTTAGCAAACGGCGCACGTTAGCACGACGTATTTTAGCAAACCTCTCAGAATGTGACATGTGTCCTGGCGCATTTTAGTAGGCGTTAGCAGTCGCGACCTCGAAATTATAATTTTACCATTTTGTCTGTTTTTCACTGTTTTGGCTCTAAATTGCTTCTAGAGAGTCCTGAAACTTTATTTATCTATAAAATAACACAAAACACATCAAAATATTCACAAAACTCAAGAAACTATACATAATATTAGGCTAAATGAGTGAGAAATATTGATACATTTACCATTCATTAGTATCCATCCATAAAAAAATACATTTGGTATCCTACTGTGGAGTCGACTAAAGAATACACTGTAGGTATAGGGTATTGTTCTTTTGGTGTTGCCAAATTTAAATTTCTAAAATCTATACATATTCTTAATATCCCATTCTTCTTCATGACATGAACGATATTCGACAATCATTCTACATATCTGGTGGTTCTGATGAATTTTGCCTTCAAGAGGCGTTCGACTTCTTTTTTAATATCAGGCATAAGATTGGGTGCAAACCTCCGGAGGGTTGTTTATATGGCATGTGATTTGGCATAATAGGCAACCTATGTTCTACCAAAGCCTTATCTAAACTTGGCATTTCGTCATAGTCCCAAGCAAAACAATCTTTATACTGTTTTAATAGAGAAATTAGCTTTTCGCGTACCTGGGTGTCCAGTTCCTTACTGATATAAGTGTTGCGCTTGTTGTTCTCTTCTCCCAGGTTCACTTCTTCTAAAACATCATGTACCATTGTAATGTTTGTCTTATGACGTCCATTCAGAGCATATTCTTCTTCCTAATTAGGTCATTCGTCCCATTCATTTCCTTCTTTCAAACAATCCACTCCACATGCTTCTCTTATTCTATCTTCTGTCTGATGTGTTATTAATTTCCACCTTAAAGCTGAGATCGTAGCCTGGGCGTCGGCTTCCACTTCCCGTTCCGTGACATAAGCCATTAAGTTGGCTTTGGTGGCTGCAAGTGTGGCTTGTTCCTTAATCTGATCGTTCGTCTTCATTTGAATTGCTGGCTTCATGGCCAGATGTTGGCCTTCAAAAATCCACAATAGTTGCCCTTGTCTGTGCCAATAAATTATTTAACAACTCTGCAGTGTATGGCTCGTAATTTTTTGCCACTATGGATGAATTCCCTACTTCATTCAGCACTCTAGCCGGCCCATAATTTCCTTCATACATGAAATATATAGCCGGATTTATCTATGATACGAAGGGTCTATTATCAGCGTGTACCACTTCCACTTCGTCTTTTTGATTCCAAAAGACCATACATTGATGAAGAGACGAAGGAATACATCCACTTTCGTGGATCCAATCTCGTCCCAGGAGCATGTTATATATGCTTGGCCCGTCTATAACAAAAAATATTGTTGTCTTAGTAGTGCTTCCCACTTGTAGATCTAATGGGATGACTCATTTGGCTGTCGTTACTCCTCCATTGAAACTCGTAAGCACTACTTCCGTAGGGATGAGATCATCTTCTGATTTCGCTAATCACCCCATCATCCTAACTGGAATAGCATTGATGGCCGCTCCATTGTCGATTAACACCCTGGTAATGGGAATTCCATTTGCCTTTGATTTTACATAAAGCGGTCGGAGATGTTTTGTCATTTGTTGTGGTGTCTTGGAAACGTCACCTTCCCTGATATTCATATTTTCAGTGCTTGCTCACCATTTGTATTTATTTGAGGTGGCTCTTTCTTTTCGTTCCATCCGGAAGCTGGCAATGTGATCGGCCTATCACATGAGGCATTACTGGTGATTATCCTTTGTTTTTCTGCTCTGGTTACGACCCGTCTTATTTTGGGCTTTTCGTATAGCACGAGGTATGGGGATCGCCCCAAGTCTTCTCCTAATTTCCCTATTGTGGGGTTTCCGGTCTCGTATAACTCTCTGAGAAGCCGATTTTGTGTTGTCCCCCTTCTTCGTGCTTCGGTTCTGATATATATTTCTTCCTCTACATCGATCAACTCTTCGTCCGAGACTTCTCTGTCGTTTATGGCGAGTGTTGCGAATTATGTCTCGTTACCGTCATAGACATCCTCACTCCTCCTAGGGGTCCCATTATTACCCCCCTTGAACTTTTCAGACAACAGGTAATGATTGGCCACAACCGGAGGCATGCTGCCAAACTGAATAACAATGGGCAGTTCTTCGTCATCTGTCTCATCCCGTTTCTTTTGTCGATCAAATTTGATACGCTTTTTACAAATTGTGTTGATTTCCTCTTTGCCACCACCATCATTGGCGTTCGTAGTTGGCTTTACCCTCACAGGGTATTGGTTGGAAGACTATGATTAATGGTAGCTTTCACTTCACATTGCTGGCGCATCATGCGGCCGTAATTTCTTTGATGTCATCTCAATTGTGTCCTTGTCATTTCATCCACATGAGGATAGTTCTTCCATGGCCGATGATACAAATGCGGCCGATAGTACGAATGCCATAAATTGGGTCGATGAATCTTTGACCTAAACGTCCTGATGTTTTGGATGAAGTTTGAATGTTCTCCATAGAACCTTGGTGTGAAAGTTATTGGTTGCCATGTTATCGACTCTTTTTTCAATGGCTTCATTTCACAGACTTCTTCCAACTCTTTCATCCACTCAATACTGTTCTGGCAACGTACACACAAATTTTATGGAACCCTTCCTTCCTGGGGCGTTTCTATTCTTTCAAGAGCACTAGGGCGATGGCCGTTTTGATCCATAGAACAACTGCTCTATTTGTAGAATTGTGCATGGAACCCTTCAGATTTGTAGAATTGTGCATGGAACTACTGCTCTATTTGGTGCCAATTCTCCACCGAATTGGGTGGCAGGCTGATATATCAAGAAAAAACTACTCCTGACAACGAGCCATGAAATAATCTTAGCTTATGGAAATCGTTCATCTCTCCACACTGGAGGGTAAATCGCCCTATGTGTTCTATTATGGAAACTTCTCCAGACCCTGTAAACAGAGAAAATTCTTGTATTTTATAATTCATAGGCCATGGATACGCTAAATCAATCCACTTCCTGATACGGTTTTTGATATCTTGACCGAATCGACCTCACCCCTAAACCGAACTGATTCTGAAGAATCTTGGTCATTTGTTCTCTTAACATGTCATTGCCATTGGATGACACTCCTACAGGTGGCAGTTGTGGTCCTCTCACAAATGGGACATGATCGTGACCCTGCCCCTGTAAACCTTGAGGCAACACTACTTCATGTTGTACCATGTTTGGTCCTAAATGTGGGCCAATACCTCCAGGATTTATTCCCCATCAGTGTACTGTAGGGGCGGTAGTCCATTGTAGAGGATGACCATAGCTTAGACCAGCCTCCTGACTACTTGGTGCATGAAGAGGTGTAGTCCATGGTGGGGTTGTCCCCCGTTCACACATTTGGCCATTAACTCATTTAATGAGCTCAGATGTTTGGCCATGTTTTCGTAATGCGAATTACTAGACGAAGTAAACTTATCTATGATGTGAGTGTTTTGAAGCCTAACTTGTTCGACAACATCCTGGGTGAACTCGCCGAACAAGGAACGAATCACGTTAGAGCTGAACTCTCTCATAGTGTCATATCGGCTTGCTTCTACTAGACCCTCAAAATGGCCTGCTACCGTTGGGACGTGGGGCTAGTTGGTTTGCTCCAATCCCCTTTCCTCTATACTTGAGCCAGTTTGAGTGTTTCATTTAGGAGGCATCTTCACTTTTTGCACCAAATCTCCCACTATGGTCGCCAAAAATTGTTTGCACAATTTTTTATCAATACGCGTGTAAGGTCCAAACCTCCTGAGATAAAATCCCAGCAATGAGTGTTTGATTTTTACGAAAATGCCTCCAAGGGGCGCAAGCACACAAATTACGATTCTACGGATTACAAAGCTAGGAAATTAAAATACATGCTCATTTTGAGTCTTCATTTTTTTTTCATCAAAAACACAAAGAATAAATAAAAGAATAACTTAAGAACATCACAAGATGTTGCCTAAATCATAAGGAACATTTTCTTATCTAATAGTAAGTTGAGAAAACTTACTAAATCCAAGCCTTTCTTTTGGTTTTTCCTTTCTTCTTCTCTAGCTTCTTTGTTTTTCTTTTAATGGAGTTTAGGTTAGAAAGTGTATTAGGTTAGAAATGAAATGAAATGAACAATATATACTTGTGCACAAAAAATACCTTGGCCGAAAATGTGTAAGGCATTTCATTTCAATTTCATTTCAAGTAAATTTGTTTAACTTGATAAAATATCTAATAACACTTTATTGATATTTATATTAAGTCAACAAAGGCAACTTAATCATTTAAACCAAATATCCAAATGTAAGATATTTATATTTAATTAATTTAATCATTTAACAATTAAATAATTAATTAATTAATTAATTACAAATATATTAAATATATGTATTATATTTACATTAAATATCAAATACATATATTCAATTAGGATATAAGTCAAATATCTCAATTTGACTATTAATTAATGTGTATTTAAATTAATCAAGTATTAAATGTAAATACACAATAATTAATCAAATGACTATCGGGTCCTTTTAGCATGTATTTTGCGTTTAACCTTTAAACGACTTTATAAATTTCCACACCTGGACCTTTTATAGTGAAGAGTCTCGCCAACCGCTTGAGCAGTTTTGCTTTTCTTGGTTCAAGGACTTCCATGTTTTACGCTTGCACGTAACCGCTAGGTCGTGTACGTAACTGCTAAGTCGTGCGTTTAACTGCTGAGTTGTGCGCTTAGATCGTGGGGATTACTGCCTAACTGCTAGGTCGTGAGATCAAATGTAAAGTACCTTGTCTCACGGTAATCGTCCAGGAGATTATGCCTTCGCTTCTTCGTTCTTCTTTCATTTCTTTTCGTCCTTCACAGACTCGCTCGTCCAAGGGAAATATAAGTCTTTCTTTTTCGTCCTTCATATGCTTGTTCGTCATAAGGCGGTTTTTTCTACTAACAATTACTCTCTATTTTACTTTCGGGAAAATTGACCAAATAAAAGATAGAAAAACATCTTTTGCTATTATATCTTGAAATTCATTTTATTTAATTCCTCAGTAATAATTATATATATATATATATGTATGTATGTATGTACGTATGTACGTATATATGTGTGTATTTCAAATCTCTTATGTAAGGTAGAGATGTATGTAATGTATATCTACGATTTTTCATTAGTCCTAATTATATCCCTGAAATTTTTTTTATTTATAGCACATATGGAGATGTATTTGGAAAGGAGAAATGATAGAGCAACTCACACATTTCCCAACATTTCTCCAGAATGACCCTGTATATTGCGTTTTGGTAAAAAATTGTTAAATCCATATTTGAGAAACCAGTTTCCAAACACTCCCATAAGCTTTACCTAAATCATTTTCCTTCCCATTTCAATTTAGTTGCTCTCGTTGCTCTCTGTCAAAAATCTGAAGCTCTCTCCCAAATCACTTCGCCGGCGACCAAGCAAGCAAATCGCAGTCCGTGCTCTCAAACCACTTCTCCGGCGACCAAAAAATTGAAGCAACACGCAGCACCGCCCTTCATCGAGCCAGCCTTTGCAGTAAGCAACTCCTGAATATTTTTCTTTTTTGTCTGGTAATGATTCCAATTCATTATGCTAATTTTAATTTTCCAGTGTGTTCCAGATATCTTCATTCAAATTGTTAATTGAAAAATACCAAAACCGAAATCCTATCTAATAATTTTGATTTGATACAATCCAAACCGAAGTTAAATTAAAAATAAACTCAAACATATCAAATTATCGGTTTGTATTTTTTCTCTAAGTCTTGTTTTGTTAGGGGTTTGCAAACCCAATTTGACCTGTAAATCATTCCCCAACCCACACAAGCTGGGTTGGGTTGGGAAATCTCTCATTATTTAACGGATTGGATTTACACAATCAGCGCAGATTGCGGATTGGAAGATTTTTAACCCGCAATTTCATATATTAATTATTTTTATTTAATATTTCAAATTAAATTTAATATTTTAAATTAAATTTAATATTTTAATTTTTTTATTGTTTTTATGAATTTGAAAATGAATTATTAATTTTTTTTAATTAAATTATAGATTTTTTTAAAAAAATAAAATTATATTCAACATATAATCCAACCTTGGAGTCAACCCGCTACTTGGATAATTTAAGTAAATCGAATTGTACGGGTTAATACGATTCAGATTTGAGTTAAAAAAATTCAAATCTGCGGGCCAATCTGTGCACACACCCTGCCTTTTTTTTAAAAAAAAAATTCGCTGCCAAAATATTAACGTAACAGTTAAAATTATTATCTCAAATCTTATAAAAAATAACTATCACAATTCACTGTCTTGCCACAAAAGAAACCCATATCAGTGTTTAAAGTTGAGAGAAAAAGAAAGCAAGAACATGTCAGGTATGGAGAGATTGCAAAGAATGTTCGCCGGTGCCGGTGGCTCCTTGAGTCATCCGCCACCGGACTCCCCGACTCTCGATTCATCGGAACAGGTTTACATCTCCTCACTCGCGCTCCTCAAGATGCTTAAACACGGTAAGATTCAAGAAATCCATTCGTCTTATAGGTATTATTTTGTGTGTTTTTTAGACCTTCTAAGTAACTCTGAATTAGGGTTTCATGGTGTGGTTGGATTTTTGTGTTTGTTATTTCAGTTATCTTATAGATTTATTAGCATTTTTAAATCCTATATAGGGTTTTTTTTTATCTGAAGTTTTGTGGACATTGATTTATGTTTCATGCAGATTAAGAATTTGGGGTGAGATTGTGTAATATTTTTCTTTTTTGTTTTTGAATTTCAGGTAGAGCTGGGGTACCAATGGAGGTCATGGGTCTGATGCTAGGGGAGTTTGTGGATGAGTACACGGTTCGGGTTGTGGATGTTTTTGCTATGCCACAAAGTGGAACTGGTGTCAGTGTTGAAGCTGTTGATCATGTGTTTCAGACAAACATGCTTGACATGCTCAAGCAGACTGGAAGGTATCTGCCGCTAATTCATAATCATTTGGTTGATTGATTTATATTAGATTTGATTAATTTATTTCTTGTACTTGTATGATTTTGTTTTTTTCAATTATTAAGGATCGGATTGTATATCATCGGAAACTGTTGAATTTGTGTTGATGTTGCTGATTGATTTGAAAAAGTAGTGAAAAACATTGTTAAACAAATGGATGATTATGTTGGAAAGCCACGGTCTGTAACTCTGTATTAGTCGATGATAGTTACTTGATATTTGAACAGTGTGGACTGTGGAACATAATTGTGTGGGCATACAGTAAATTACACATAAACACTGAATCACGTGTTACTTATAGCAAATCTGGTATTCTTTGGTGACAACTAATTATTATAAGAATGCAATAACATTATTTCTTATCACTCCAATGGATCAAAACAAATGGCTATTGTGATCGGTTGAATTATGCCATTTAGAAACTTCTATTACTTGATAGGATGGAGGGAGGTGATTAAGGTAAAAGGTGATGGATTAGGAGAGTTAAGGAATGAACACATAATATGAACTTCCTGTGTAAGCTCTCAGGAACAGAAACATCAATGATTGGATAGTCACTTTATCCTTGTTCCTGTTGCATCGTTATAGCACATTTTTTATGGCTGACATATATTTTGTATCTTTTTGCAATTGTATATCCAGAATTGAAAACGTGGTTCATGATCTTGTGTTGTTCTGTATCTGATTTGGCTAACTTATTCATGTAATTGGTGTTGCAGACCCGAGATGGTGGTGGGGTGGTATCACTCACATCCTGGATTTGGTTGCTGGCTCTCTGGCGTTGACATAAACACACAGCAGGTTTTTTTTCCTGCTTCTTCATTACCCCATACTTGAGATATTGTCGTGTTACTTAGAGTGGAGTATGCAGTAGAGCTTTAGAGATTAATGTATAATAGGATGCTTGGATTTTCTTTTGAGGAATTTGGAAATTAAACTTTTCTTCATTGTCCTTTTTTGTGCTTGTTTAGTGATATCTAATATTCATATGCAGAGTTTTGAGGCTTTGAATCAAAGGGCGGTTGCAGTAGTTGTGGATCCAATTCAGAGTGTGAAAGGGAAGGTGGTGATTGACGCATTCCGTTTGATTAACCCCCAAACCATGATGCTTGGCCAAGAACCGCGACAGACAACATCCAATCTTGGTCATCTTAATAAGCCATCCATCCAAGTGAGTGTTGAATAAATGGTTGATATATATACAAACACACACGCGCACTCTGATGCACATACAACTGAAGTTCATATTGCTTATGTTCGTGACTCATTTTTTTCTTGTCTAAATATGGTTTATTTTGTTTCAGGCATTGATCCATGGTTTGAACAGGCATTACTACTCCATAGCTATCAATTACAGGAAGAATGAACTTGAGGAGAAGATGCTACTTAACCTGCACAAGAAGAAATGGACTGATGGATTAACACTCCGTCGCTTTGATTCCCATTCCAAAACCAATGAACAGACCGTCCAGGTCAGTGAAGCTTTCATAGTCTTTAATTGACTTGAGAAAGAGTATAAATATTATTCTTTGCAAGATTTGTGATGTGAAAGGCGTATATTAGTTTCGTAATATTTATGGCGATAAAGTTTTCCTGGTGTTAGATAGAGTATTGTTTGCAAGATTTGAATTGCGAAAGCTATATTTGGGTTTTTATTAAGGCAATAATATTGATGTGATCATGTTTTTTTGTTTTGGGTGGTGGTACAGGAGATGTTAAATTTGGCCATCAAATATAACAAGGCAGTTCAAGAGGAAGATGAGCTGCCACCAGAAAAGCTGGCGATTGCTAATGTGGGAAGGCAAGATGCTAAGAAGCACCTCGAAGAACATGTATCCAACTTGATGTCATCAAACATAGTTCAAACTTTGGGAACCATGCTTGATACAGTCGTTTTCTAGATGTAACATTGGTTCTTATTCTGTAGTTTCACTTGCTTCACTCTTTTAATTGTGTTTTTTTTTAACTATATATTAATATTTCACGGCTTCTTGATGGCTTAACAATTTTAAGTTGGACAAACCATTGCTGTATTTCATTCTCACATTCATGCCAGGCAAATTGTTTTTCAAGCACATACAGGAGGTGCTCAGAAGAGGCATTTCAAAACTGCACGAGCTTAAGCAGGTTAAGAGTTTCCCTTCCTTAAGGCAGTGCTTGCAGATGGCATCTTCATTTTCATTAAGGGTGCAGTTTCGGTCGACCTAAGCCATGAAACAGTCATCCGAAGTTTAAGTTGTGGTCGACCAAAGTGCTGTTAATTTCAAAGTTCAAAGGTTGGTCGACCTATATCGAGAACTGCGGTTTCTGAACTTAAGGTTTGGTCAATCGAACACAGAGATCGTAAAAAGGATCTAAAAGTTTATTGAGTTTAGTGAGACAATGACTTTAGATATGACATAATGACATCAAAAGATTCATATAGCCGACCCCATTAGTTTATTCGATTGATAGAGGGCGCAGTTTATGAACGATCTATTGCTGTAAATCTACATAACAATGTAATATGATACCAGGAGCTATCCCTTAATGAAAGAAGCCAAGTGCTTAATCAAACCTTTAGCCTTGTCGGTATTATGATTCAGAATGTGGAATACGTGATCCTCATCCAATGTCTCTTCAATCTCTGCCTTTCCTGGCCATCCACTTTTTACCAAGTTTTCGTAGTAAAGCCTCCCCCTATCCCTCAGTATATCTTTCTCTGCAACAGCCACAAGAACCTTATCACATGCTAACTTCTCAAGACTCGGGGCTCCATCCGCAAATGGGTTAATATACGGATCATCACACCCTTTATCCGAAGGACATACAAACATCCACCAATTGTCCACCATTTGTTTCCTTAATTCATCCATTTTCTCAGTTCCAATCGGATCCTTTCCCCAGAAATAAGGATGGATCAAGCCAATACTACTAACCTTTAAGCCTGAACCCACGTCAGAGTTCTTAAGCCGCATTGCCATGTGATGCACAATGTTTGCTCCTGCACTGTCACCCATCAAAAACACTCTGCCAAAATCAGCATAGACTTTGAGCCAAGCTTCATTGCCATTGCCATTGCCTCCTTTAACATGGGAACCAACCCACTGAAGTGCAGCCCACGAGTCATCATATGCAGCTGGAAGAGGATGTTCCGGGACTAATCTGTAATCAATCGAGACAGCAATGACATCAGCCTCGGCAACTAGCTTGTTGAGACAAGAATGGTAACGGGGTTCATAAGCTGATACTACCAAAAAGGCTCCGCCGTGATAATAGATCAGAAGAGGAAGTTTCTGGTCATTTTTGGCCTTGTTGGGACGATAGAGCCTTGCTGAAACGCCAGTTTCTGGGGCAATGGTAATGTCTTTTGATAAAACATTTGTTTCAGGATCCAAGCCTGCAGGAACTACTTGGGTTCCTTCAAGTCTTCTAATGGTTCCATCTTT
>SKCR01023159.1:0-20171 GCA_019454045.1 Zanthoxylum bungeanum | reverse complement strand
TTGCTAGGTGTATGACACAGAACTTGACGATGCTGTTCTAGGCTCGTGGCCTAGTCAGGAGTACGGAATAGCCCACGGGGGAACTAAACCGGAGAAATGACATGGAGTCGCCACCCAGTGTGAACTGAGAAAATGATTTAAAGCCGCACTCACCCCTCGCAAGGGAAGACCTCAAACCGTTGGGTTCAGAATGGTCCCTTACTTATGCCACTTGTAATGAACGGATTTATGTAATAATATAACCGAGTCTACGCAACAACAACCTACATCTAAGTTTGCATACGACCTATATCTAAGTTTGCATGCTTTAAAAGTAAGTTGAAGTACGGCAAACACGCAATCTCATGAATACATTAAATTAATACATATGAATCATAAATAAATCATGTATAAAAAATATCACACTAACGACTAAATCATGCTCAAACACAAGGTTGGATGAAATGAAATATGTGTGTCTCTCAAGTAGTACGTGGAGTTGTTTCCCAAGTATAAATCGCACTACCATCCATTCAGATTCGGCTACGGAATTTACGTCTGGGTTTCTGTAGGCATTGCATTTTTGCATACCAAACCCGATGAGGAGTCTCGTAAGGAGGCACTACCTTTAAGTCGTGGAAGTCGTGGAAAACGGTCGTCGGAAATGAGAAGTCAAGAATTGACATATCATTGGTTTTGATTCGCCAAGTTCACTCGGAGTTCGCTTGTTGAATTTTCGTTTCGAGGTATATCTTTGGCCCGAAATAACCGCAAACCACTCTAAGCCCACCTAAACACCTAAACCCACATCCAAAGCCAATGAAACCAAGACAAATCAAACACCAAGCCCACATCCATGAAGCTCACGCCCATGCACACAATTCATCCCTCCATGCACTATTCAAACATGATTCACCCTTTTACCAAACTTGTTTTACACCTTTGACTTCACTTTTACCTTGGTATCAACTTTCCAAGCCATTAATTGATCAACCCCACACCATTTAAGCCATCAACCCCACGCCCATCACCATCTCTTTTCATTTTCTTCATTTTCAAACCACCTTTGATCATTTTCAACAAAGATATCACAATTATACATTACTTTTCAACAAAGTAATGTATGAAATTAATTACCCTTGGCCTACCTAATTAATAACCCTTTGACATCACATGCCAACCCAATCAATACTCACCTCATTTGCCTATTTAAACCCCCATTTTTCTACCTTGACATACCTAGCAGACATTAACCAAACACTTAAGCATTTTGGAGATCAAAACAGCCCCCTTATTCCCCCTAGAAGTCAAGCCCAAGCCTCATTTCACTGCCTCCAATCAGCTCAACATCCTCACTACCTACACTTCAAGCAACTCATTGCCTATCTTTCAAGCAACTCACTGCCTCCAATCAGTGCATACAAAGCCATCTTTCACTGCCATTGTTCACGCCAAAGCATCCAACTCAGCCCTCCTAGTCCCCATTGTTCACGCCAAAGCCCTTCATCCATACTATTATCATTTAGCCCTTCATCATCAACGCACATTGTCTCCCATTTCAGCCTTATAACTCACGCCAAGACCATCCATATTCTGCTCAGTTCAGCACCTCTAATTGCCTTATTATTGACCTGAAAGTCACGCCCATTACTACCTCTCAAACACATCCAAAACAGCCCTCATTCAGCTCCAATATTAACGCACAGATCAGCCCTTATTAACCCCTGGAACTCACGCACAAACAGCCCCTATTCAGCCCTGGAATCAACTCACAAACAGCCCTCATTCAGCCCTAATATTCACGCACAAACTGACCATATTTAGCCCCTGGAACCAGCACACATTCTGCCCAGTTTAGCCCTTCATATTCACGCCCAAACCATCACCAAAACAGCCCTTAATTCACTGCAAACCAGTGAACAAAGTGTGGTGACCTGAATCGCAGCGAAACGAAGTGGAAACGGCAGACAAAATAGCGAAACAACGAGCAAAAACATCAAAATAGCGAACCGGTGAGATCACGGTGTCTTAACCTCTCCGACGGCCGTATAACGCACTTTCGAAAAACGACATAAAGGTTAGACCTGAGGGTTTATATTATGGAATTTATTCACATGAAATAATGATTTAGGAAATGTGTTTTATAATGTTTAGCATGAATAATTAGATTAGCATGTTGTTGGAATTTGTTCACATGAAATAATGACTTAGGAAATGCGCTTAGCATGAATAATTAGTTTAACATGTTGTTGGAATTTATTCACATGAAATAATGATTTAGAAAATGTGTTTTATGGTATCTAGCATGAATAATTAATTAGCATGTTATCTAATTTAAGTTGTGTAAATTGGTAACTTAGAAAAGCATGTAACTTACTTTTCCTCGCATGAGAACTATGACTTAGTATATGATGTGATTTCGGGTGAATGGAATATGTGTTCTTTCTTGTGGTATATTGGATGGAAATCCGGAAATAAATCCATAGCCGAATCCGAATGGACGGTATTATGGTTTGCACTCGGGATACAATGCCCCGTACCACTTGAAGGATTCATGTATTTCATTTCACCAACTTGTATTTGAGCATGATTAGGCCATTAGAATGTTGTTTTACTTTTAGCATGACTTATTTATTTACCTTTCGTATTAGGAATTTAAGTTATGGCATGTTTAGATTACTATTTATGTAACATGTTTAATGTGTGATGCCGAATGTTTGCCGTTATGAAAGTTTACTTTTGAAGCATGCAAACCTAGATTTTGGCTTTATAAGAATTTATACTACTTTGACCAATATGTATGTTGAGTAGACTTGGTTAATATTGTACAAATCCATTCATTACAAACGACATAAGTAAGGGACCATTCCGAACCCAACGGTTTGAGGTCTTCCCTTGCGAGGGGTGAGTGCGGCCTTAAACCATTTCTCGGTTCACACCGGGTGGCGACTCCTTTATTCTCCGGTTTAGTCCCTCGTGGGCTACTTCGTACTCCCAACTAGGCCGCGAGCCTAGAACAACATGTGTCGCCCAGTTTCTGTGTCCTACAGTTTCCATCTGATATACCGCAAGAGAGAACACATATTACATTCATCCGAAGGTCATATCATGCACCAATCCACAATACTCATGCGAAGTAAAATAAGAAAATAAATAAAAAATAAAGGAGAATAAAAAGGGGTGCCCTCAGGTCTAACATCTTAAGTCGTCCCTTGGAAGTGCGATACGTGGTTGTCGGAAGGGTTGATGCTCCGCAACTTTTCTGATTTACTGATTCGTTGTTTTCCTTCGTTGCCTCGATGTTTGGGCTGCTGTTTTACTCTATTTTGTTGCTGTTTTTGGTCACGGTTTTGGCTTACTATTTTGCGGTAAAGTGGGTGTGTCGGGGCTGCGGTTTGTGCGGTTTTACTAGGCTGTTTCTTTCGGTAATATAAGGCAGTTTCTGGGTGCAGTTTTGCGGAAAAATCAGAACTGTTTCAAGGGGTATTTTCGGTGGTCAGGGGCTGTGTTTCAGGGGCTATTTTTGGTGGTCAGTGGCTGTGTTTCAGGGGCTATTTTTGGTGGTCATGGGCTATTTTGCGGTGAATGGGGGGCTATTTACGGCAGTGGATGAAGGCTATGTGCGACTGTTTAGGGTTGGGTTTCAGGACAGGGATTAACGGCAATGGAAGGGTGTTTTCTTGATTGTGTTTGGTGCGCCAATGCAGGGAAATTTTATATGCTTTGGGCCTGAATCAACTAGGTGTGAAGGGTTGGTTTATGCTTCTTTTTATAGGCAAGGGTTGGGGTTTACCTTATACGGGTAGGAAAACCAAGATTGTGTAATTATGGGGATATTTAATTTGTGTATCATAAGGAAAAGATCTCTTCATTTTAGGAAGGTAAATTGATTTGATTTGATTTTATTTTATTTAGTTTAGGAATGTGATATAATTTAATTAGGAAGGTGATTGATGAGATTTGATTTGAATCTTTTAATTCGGGAAGGTGATTTGGCTTGATTTCAACATATGTTTAATGTGTGAATTTGTTATTTTGGAATGTGTTTGGGCGTGAGTTTGATGGTTTGGGCGTGACTTTGGTGTTTTTTTTAGTGGGCTTGGTGTGTGGCTTGGTGTATGTGGCCTTGGTGTGTGGCTTGTGGGGGGTTTTGGGCCAAGGCTAACAGTTAAAACAGAGGTTCAGCGAGCAAACCCAAAACTAGGCGGGCGAATTAAATCCAACAAGGTGTCAATTTCTGACTTTTCCCTTCCGACGTCCGTTTCCCGCGACTTCCAAAACTTAAAGAGGTAGTGTCTCCATGTGAGACTCATCATCGGGACTTATATGCAAAAATACAGTGCCTACAATCGCCCCCACTTTGATGGGACTTGTGCAGTATGTGACAATGACAATCCTATCAAAGTTATGTGATGCATATTTACTTACCTGGCTCGCCAGCTGCCACCTGACTTGCCTGCTGCTTCGAACTGAGTTGATGATGCAGTGGTCCTCGACCCTAGGACGCATCCCAATAACTGCAACTGATAATGGAGGCCTCGACCCTGGGACGCATCCCAATACCGCTGACAATATGGGCCTCGACCCTGGGACGCATCCCGGAACTACAACTGATGACGCAGTGGGCCTCAACCCTGGGACGCATCCCGAACTGCTGACAACAGGGGCCTCGACCCTGGGACGCATCCCAATACCGCTGACGCTGTGGGCCTCGACCATGGGACGCATCCCAAAACTGATGATGTAGTGGGCCTCGACCCTGAGACGCATCCCAGAACTACAACTGATGACGCAGTGGGCCTCGACCCTGGGACGCATCCCGGAACTGTTGACAGCAGGGGCCTCGACCTTGGGACGCATCGCAAAACTGATACTGATGCTGATGTGGGCCTCGACCCTGCGACTCATCCCCAAAACTGATACTAACGCTGATGTGATGGTTCGTTCCAGAACCGTGCTGTATGAGAACTGGTAGACTGGTCGCCCCCAGGCTCGATTCATTTATCTACTTTCATAAGGTCAAAATAGATCTCCTGATGTGGTGTTGCATACCAACATATTGTACTGCATGTCACAAGATAATCCCGATAGCTAAATATATTTTTGTCTTCAACGGATGATTCGTGTCGAAACCGGAGAACCTTCAAAGTACTTAATACACTCAAATCTGATCGTCTAAATGTGTGATCTGAACTAGACTCCTAGTGTGTGTGTGCCAAGGTTCTTTCGCAGCTTAATCCTTAAGTAAGCCAATTCGATGATTGTCTCGGAGAATTGGATCAGTGGGTCTAACCAACCAAGATGTCTCGATCATACTATGTAATTACTTCCTCGTACTCAACATGATATGGTTTTATTTTTTTCTTTCGTCTCTTTCTTTCTTTCTTTTCATTTTGAATTTTCTTTTTCTTTTTTTTTTCTTTTTCTTTTTCTCTTTTATTTCTTTCTCTTTTTTCTTTCGATACACCTACCCATTAAGGTAGCATTTCTCCTCATGGTGGTCCTAATACTCGCCCACAGGTAGTTTCACGCTTATCGGTTATAGGTGATCTATTATCTTTCTTTTCATAGACGTTTTGTTTGTTTCCAACCATATCACATATCGTAACATAAGTAAACCAGGATGAACATCTAGGCAAACGGTCATTCACTGATCCGTCATCTCTTCAACTAGTCATTTCGCCAACTACTCAGGCTTCTACTGCTAAGATCCCGTAATCAAGTGCTCGCGAGTCTAGCCGAGATCAACTACTCAGAATATCGGATGAGAGCACATCTCGCACTTATCGTTTCTAAGATTTCACCCTACAACAAACAATTTCATCACCGGACATATGATTCACTATCAAGGACTTCTCTCTCTCTCTCTCTCTCTCTCTTTTCTCTCTCTTTTTTTTTCACTCACTCCACTAGAATTCTTCCTTTCGACTGCTGATAATGTGGGCTTCGCCCCCTGGGATTCCTTCCTGAAACTGATACTGGTGTGGGCCTCAACCTGGGACTCATCCCCGAAACTAATACTGATGTGGGCCTCAACCCTGGGGTTCCTTCCCCAAAAATGATACTAATACGGGCCTCAACCCTGTGATTCATTCCTGAAAACTGCTGACATTGTACTGTTGCTGCTTCTGGTTGGCTTGCATTTGCCGCTTTCTCTGTTTCTTCGTTGAAACCTATTAATACAAAACAAAACAAAACACAAAAAGAATGCAGATATGTTATGTGTATGCATGCATGCATGAATGAATTTCCTATTCCGTTGGGTTAGGTCTTCTGCCGGTGACTGCTCGGTCTTCTTTTCCTCATGCAAAATACTGCTTCAATCTATCCACGTTGATCGGCTCGGTGAACTCGTTCCCTTCCAAGTCTGACAGTCTCACTGCCCCATTTCCCATCACTTTCTGGACTATGTAGGGTCCTTCCTAATTGGGCTTGACCTTTCCTCTCGGATCCGTCTTTGACGGCTTTGACTACTTAAGTACCATATCACCCTTTCTAATCTTAGCAGGACACACCTTCTTTTTGAATGCTCGGGCCAATCTCTTCTAGTATAATTGCATATGATGTAAGGACTTCATCCTCTTCTCATCCAGTAAAGCTAACTGTTCAAATCTCTGCGAGGTCCATTCCTGTTCAGGTAACTCTGTTTCTGTTAATACCCGCATAGACTGTATCTCAACTTCCACTGGTAGTACTGCTTCCATTCCGTAGACCAAAGAGTAAGGTGTGGCTCCCATCGCCGTTCTCACAAAAGTTATGTACCCCCACAGGGCGTACGGCAGCTTATCGGCCCAATCTTTGTAGTTCTCCGTCATTTTGGCTAACGTCTTCTTTATTGTCTTATTAGCTGCTTCAACTGCCCCATTTGCTTGTGGTAGGTAGGGTAATGACTTGTGATGGCCTATCCCGTACTTCTGTAGCATTGCCTTTGTTTCTCCTTGAAACTGGACTTCATTGTCTGTTACTACATGATGCGGCATTCCATATCGACATATGAGATTCCGGGTTATGAACTTTGCCATCGTCTTTGTTGTAACATTGCGAAACGACTCGGCTTCCACCCATTTTGAGAAGTAGTCTACTGCCACTACTATAAAGCGATGTTTGTTCGATGTGTGTGGTCGAATTTCTCTGATCATGTCAATTCCCCATGCTGAGAAAGGCCACGGTTCTGATAGCTCATGCAACTCTGTGTGCGGAAAATGGTTTAAGTTACCGTGCGCTTGACAATTGTGACAATGCTTTACCAGTTTCGCGCAGTCAGCTTCCATGGTCGACCAGTAGAAACCTTGTCTGACTATCTTGCGGGAGAAGTTCAATCCATTCATGTGCGGTCCACATAATTCGGTGTGTACTTCTTCCATTGCCTTCTGAACCTCTTCTTTTCTTAAGCACTTCAACTGAATGCCATTCGCTTGCCTCTTGTACAGTTCTCCCTTCAAACTCACATACTGGGAAGCCAATTTTTGAATGGTTATCCTGTCTTTTCTGCTTGATTCTTCTGGGAGTTCTCCGCGTTCTAAATACTGTTGAATGTCATAGTACCAAGGTTTCTCTTCATCGACTTCTACTTCCAAGATTTTTTCTATCTCATAAACTGGTTTACTTGCCATTGTCAACACCATAGGTCTCATCACTAACTTCTCCAGATTTTCCCAAGTTGCGGCAAGTGTAGCCAATGCGTCTGCCATTTGGTTTTCTTCTCGCGGCAAGTGTTGGAATTTACAATCGGGGAGGGCCTGTGCTAGACTCCTGAGGTCGAACAAGTAGGGTTTCAACCGTTGTTCCTTCAAGTCTCATTCTCCTTGCAGTTTTCAGACTACTAACATCGAGTCTCCATAGACTTCCACGCTCTTAGCTTTCAAGGCTATCAATGCCGTCAATCCGAAGGCGCATGCTTCATACTCAGCCATATTGTTGGTTACTCCGAACGTCGACCTCTTGGCCATAGGCAGGTTTTCTCCTTCATGGGTTACTATCACAATTTTGATTCCGGCTCCTTTGCAGTTCACTGCTCCGTCGAAGTACATCTTCCATCTTTGGACTGTTATAGCTTGGATTTCCCCGTCTGGTAACTCAAACTTGTATTGATCTCCTTCTATCAGTTGTAATGTCAGGAACTCTGCTACGGCTCGCCCTTTGATTACTTTCGAAGTGAGGTACTCAATATCGAACTCTGTCAGCAACACCAACCATCTATCTAACTTCCCAACTAGCGAAGTCACTGAATGCAGATACTTCAAAAGATTCTCATTTGCTACCACTTTGATCTTGTAAGATTAGAAGTAATGACATAACTTTCTGGACGCCCACACTACTGCCAAACAAATCTTCTTTACTTCTTGATAGCGAGCTTCGTACGGAAGCATCTTCTTACTGAGGTAGTAGACTGCATGCTCTACCTCTGTCTCATCTGCTTGTACCATCATTACCCCCAGCGCTTCGGGTTCAATGGCCAAATATAATACCAAAGGTTTGCCTAGTCTTGGAGGTTTCAAAACATGAGGTTTCACCGAATATTCTCTGATCTTGTCGAAGGCTTTTTGGCATTGCTCATTCCATTTCATTGGTTGATCCTTTCTTAGCAATTTGAAGATAGGCTCACATACAAACGTCAACTTCGCGATGAACCGACTGATGTACTGAATCTTCCCGATGAATGCTCTAACTTCTTTCTCTGTCTTTGGTGCAGGCATTTCTATAATCGCCTTGATCTTCTCAGGGTCTACTTCTATTCCTCTCATTCTGACAGTGTGTCCTAGTAACTTTCCTGACGTTACTCCGAACACGCACTTCTTGGGATTTAACTGTAGGTTGTACTTGTCGACTCGTTCAAGGAATTTCTCCAGTGCTTTTATATGTCCGCTTCTCGTCTCTGATTTCACCATCATGTCATCCACATATACTTCAATCTCCTTATGCATCAAGTCATGGAATAATGTAGTGGCCATCCGTTGGTAAGTTGCTCCTGCATTCTTAAGTCCAAACGGCATCACCTTGTAACAATACGTACCCCATTCTGTGACAAAGGCAGTCTTATGCTTGTCTTCTTCAGCCATAAGAACCTGATTATATCCTGAGAACCCATCCGCGAACGAGTACATGGCAGATAAAGCCGCACTATCAACTAATACGTCTATATGGGGTAGAGGAAAATCATCATTCGGGCAAGCTTTGTTGAGGTCTCTGTAATCTACGCATTCTGAAATTTCCATCCTTCTTCGGAACTGGCACAATATTTTCCAACCATTCAGGGTATTTCACCACTTCTAGAAATCCCACATCTATTTATTTCTTGACTTCTTCTCAGCCCACTCAGGTCTCATCCGTCAGAGCTTCTACTTTATCGGCTTCATATTTGGATAAGTCGGTATCGTATGTTGGGCGATACTTCTTTCTACCGCGGGCATGTCCTCGTAGGACCAATCGAATACTTTGGCATATTTGACTAACATCTCTTCTAATTTATTTCGCTCTTCAGAGTAACCTCACTCGCAATTAAGACTTCCTTGGGGCTTTCAAGCGTACCAAGGTTGAATGCGTTTGTTTTGGTTGAGTTGATGTCAAATATACTCAAGTCCTGCAAATTGAAAGGGAGAGACTCAGACAAGTAAGCGAAATAAATGTCTTTATTGCTAGCAGATGCAGGAATACATTCGAATAAATCAGAGAGATAAACATCTTCATCCTCCTCAGATACTTCATCCCCCACAGCCGGGTCTTCCTCGGTTTCCTTATTCTCCTCGAGGGTCAGGCTCTCCAGCTTCATCAACACTTCCTCCCATTTCTCTTCCTCCTTTGCAACTTCTGATGCCGATGGTTTCTCACCCATCACATCCTGAAATATCTCAAATACGGGCACCATGACCCCGTTGACTTCCACTGGTTCAGGTTCCCCTTGATATCATGTTTCCTTCACAAAGAATTCTGTCAGTTTCGATCCTTTCTTCTTAGTCTTAGGCTTATCTTCATCAGACTTGTACCCCAACCCTCTCCGGGTGGTTTGCCCCTTAAAGTCAGGCAATGCTCCTCCGATACCCGAACCTCTACCTAGCTCGAACTTCATCTTCTCCATGATCCTAGCCACTTTAGGATCTACCCACTCCTCAAAGGTTGCCGACACTTAAACCTCGTGAAAGGTTGTATTTCCAAAGGGGCCACAGCCTTGTCTACCTCAGCTCGGATGGTGACAATCTCTCCCCCGTACGGAAACTTAATAACCTGATGCAGAGTGGATGGCACGCCTCCAAGCTTGTGAAACCATGGTCTTCCCAATAATAAAGCAAAAGTGGCCGGGATATCCAACACTGTGAACTCAACCTCATCCTCAATTGGGCCCACTTTGACCATCGCAACAAAAGTACCCTCAACTCCCCGCTTGCTATCATCATAAGCCTTGATAGTCATATTGGAGGGACTCAGATCTGTTGCCTTCATACCCAACTTCGACAGAATCTTCAAAGGGGAAACATTGATAGATGAGCCATCATCCACCATTACACAAGACGTCTTCTTACCTCTCACTTCAGCTCTTATGAATAATGGCCTGTTATGATTTCTTCCCTCCGCCGGGAGCTCCTCCTCAGAAAAATTTATCACTTGCAAAGCTTCTTTTTGCACTGATCCTACAAAAATTTTGGGGTTGGCATCCTCTGGTACTATTATCTTACTCAAGGCCTCAACCATGGCACATCTGTGCTTCTGCGATGCACACAGCAACTCCCAAATGCTTAACTGTGCTCGTGTTTTCTTCAACTGACGCAGCACCACATCTCCTTCGGCATTATCCCCGTTCTCCGCCACTTCTCTACCTTCTACCAACACTTCCTTGTCCTTTTCTGCGGTATCATTGTAAAAGCGTCCACTGCGCGTCATTCATTTTACCTCATCTTCATCACTGCTCAAGAAGTCCTCCCATAAATTCTTCCCCTGCTCTGTTTCATCCTCACTACTATTATCCCATATCCCCAGGCAAAAGTCTTGTTGGTCAAAGGTTTGAAGGACAAAGCTTTCTGGTAGGCCGGAGCCAATCATGTAGGTAGGTGGTGGGACAGAGTGATAGTTAGGTAGGGGGTTCCGGTGTGTGTTGGGTTGCTCCTTTTCGGGGTCGGGTATTTTGTGAGAGTCTATGAGGTCTTGGATTTCATGTCGGAGGCGGGCACAACTGTCGGTGTCATGGCCTTTTTGCTGGTGGTAATGGCAGTAAAGGTTTAGGTTGAGATTTGGTGGTAGAGGGTGCGGAAGTGGTCTAGTCTCCAAGGGTTTTAGGAATCCTTGCCTTGTCAACTTCTCCAGCACTTTAGACAAAGGCCTACCTAGGTTAGAAAAATGCCGGTTTCTGATAGCGGCAACCTCGGCAGAAACGGGCTTGGCTCCCGATGGTCCTCCAACAGTCCTCTTGTTCAAGCCATAAAACTTCATATTCTCCGCTTCTTCTTCCTCAATATCCATGACAGTCTCCATCAACTGTCGAAAATCAGTAATCATGGAGGTCATCCTCCTCAGCTTGCCATAGATAGAGGGCTTGGTGCCCTTGATGATCATTTTAATCTGGTCCTTCTCCGAGGGCCGAGTCTATATTTTCATAAGCTGGCTTCTCCAGCGGTCCACATAATCCTTGAAACTCTCATCCGGCTTCTGCTTGGTATTCTCCAAGTCGCGAAGCGACAAGTCGATCTCCAAATCCGTGACATATTGTTTTAGAAAGGCTTCTGCCAATTCCCTCCAATCTTCCTTAACATTCCCTTCAAGGCCATGGTACCGAACTACGGGTGCCCCCTCAAGCGACATCCCAAACATCTTATGAACCTGACGCTGCGATAGGCCCACTGAACTCATTACAGAAACATATTGTCGGAGATGGACCCTCGGATCCCTGTTCCCATTGAACTTGGCTATGTCAGGCATTTTGAACTGAGCCGGCAGCTGCTCCTCAAAGGTCATTGCCTCATAGTCTAACAAATCCTCATGCTTACCCTTCAGTTGCGGGTAACTGATTCCACATGATCGCGGAGTTTCTGCAATTCGACCTGAGACCCAGCTATCCTTCCTGCGGCATACTCAGCCATGTCATCATCAAATACGGGGGGCATCATCATTCAATCCGCTCTGAGGGCCTTCATGCCTCTCACTCTCAGAGCCTCCCGCAGTGCGGGGCACAGCCATATTAGTCATAGCAGTGGTCAAAGCTTGCAGTTGCTCGATAACCTTAGTGAGATTAGCTTCCAGTTGATCCATACGAGATCCCTCGTTAACTGATTCACTCATGTTGGCTAATGGTCTTTTGACGAGTCTTCCATCTTCCTTAACCCAACAGATATCTATGATGTCTTTTAAAACTGTGAGTCAGAATGTATGTGTGCGATGCATGGAAAGTATAAGTCGGCCCATTATCATTTCGAAGCATTCAATCATACTATTGCGCGGTGCAAACATGTCCCAGTTGAAAAAGGCCCAACAGGTTTACACTTTTGCGATAACATGGCTAAACGACTTCAAATGATAAGAGGCCCAAACGCAAAATGGCCATCGGCATTTTAGAAGCTTTTAGCCCGATTGCCATAAAGCACGGACTCGTCCCAGTTTAAATGGCCCAACAAGCCCATACCTCATGATAAAAAGTCCAACTGAATCCAAATGACGATGGTCCTAAACGCAAGCATAACAGAATAGTTTCTATTGGTCCTACAACTACAGTTCATATGCGGGTTTATTGGGGTATAGACAAAGGCTCCCACTGGCGAAGGATCGCCCACAACTAGGTCTCCCCACTAAAGGGTTCGAGCGACCGAGTGATCGCACCTTTTTTATACGCTAAGGTATGTGCCAACGAGTGATGATACATGACTGACTGTCAAATGAATTTCTTATTGAAGATTCCCCATAGGGAGGGTGGAGCGGACTCTCTTAAATAACCAAGCCTCTTAGGCTCTTATCGCATTGGTGACAGGAATAAACAATAGGTCCTCCAAATTAGTCCATCACGGTAAGCTTCGAGTAAATGAGTATCTAGGTGCCTTCAAAGCTTTTCCTTATAGAAAGGTAGTGAATGAAGGAAGACACAAAACCATTACCTAGCTCTAATAGTGCCTTTGATTAAACCTCTTTCAACCCATGGTAGGCACGGTTAATTAAAGCATAAATCACAATCATTACAAGACATTATTTCGGGGCTGATTCTCTATCCCCAGTGGAGTCGCCAGACTGTAGGACACAGAACTTGACGACGTTGTTCTAGGCTCGCGGCCTAGTCGGGAGTACGGAATAGCCCACGGGGGAACTAAACCAGAGAAATAACATGCAGTCGCCATCCAGTGTGAACTGGGAAAATGATTTAAGGCCGCACTCACCCCTCGCAGGGGAATACCTCAAACCGTTGGGTTCGGAATGGTCCCTTACTTATGCCACTTGTAATGAACGGATTTATGTAATAATATAACTGAGTCTACGCAACAACAACCTACATCTAAGTTTTCATACGACCTATATCTAAGCTTGCATGCTTTAAAAGTAAGTTGAAGTACGGCAAACACGCAATCTCATGAATACATTAAATTAATACATAGGAATCATAAATAAATCATGCATAAAAAATATCACACTAACGACTAAATCATGCTCAAACACAAGGTTGGATGAAACGAAATATGTGTGTCTCTCGAGTAGTAAGTGGAGTTGTTTCCCAAGTACAAACCGCACTACCGTCCATTCGGATTCAGCTACGGAATTTACGTCTAGATTTCCATCCGATATACCGCAAGAGAGAACACATATTCCATTCATCCGAAGGTCATATCATGCACCAATCCACAATACTCATGCGAAGTAAAATAAGAAAATAAATAAAAAATAAAGGAGAATAAAAAAGGGGTGCCCTCAGGTCTAACCTCTTAAGTCGTCTCTTGGAAGTGCGTTACGCGGTTGTCGGAAGGGTTGATGCTCCGCAACTTTTCCGATTTACTGATTCGGTGTTTTCCTTCGTTGCCTCACTGTTTGGGCTGCTGTTTTACTCTGTTTTGCTGATGTTTCTGGTCACGATTTTGGCTTACTGTTTTGCGGTAATGTGGGTGTGTCGGGGCTGCGGTTTGTGCGGTTTTACTGGGTAGTTTCTTTCGGTAATATAAGGCAGTTTCTGGGTGCAGTTTTGCGGAAAAATCTGAATTGTTTCAGGGGGTATTTTTGGTGGTCAGGGACTGTGTTTCAGGGGCTATTTTTGGTGGTCAGGGGCTGTGTTTCAGGGGCTGTTTTTAGTGGTCAATGGCTGTGTTTCAGGGGCTATTTTTGGTGGTCAGGGGCTGTGTTTCAGGGGCTGTTTTACGATGAAGGATGGGGCTATGTGCGGCAATGGATGAAGGCTATGTGCGGCTGTTTAGGGTTCAGTTTCAGGACAGGGATTAACGGCAATGGAATGGTGTTTTCTTGATTGTGTTTGGTGCGGCAATGCAGGGAAATTTTCTATGCTTTGGGCCTGAATCAACTAGGGTGTGAAGGGTTGGTTTATGCTTCTTTTTATAGGCAATGTTGGGGTTTACCTTATACGGGTAGGTAGTGGTGTTCACGGGTCGGGTCGATGACCCGATCGGGTCGGGTCAAGGGAAAATTGGGTCGCGGGTCGGGTCACGCGGTAGTGGAACCCGATCGGGTTCGGGTCGGGTCGTCAGGTCATTTCAAAAATATTTTTTTTAGTGAATTAATTATTTTGAAATATAAATATTAGCTATTTTATGTCCCAAAAAATTTCAGTCAGCTCTGATGACAATAGTAAATCCCAAATTCCTAAATCTTAGCAAAAATAGACATACCAATTCAATAACAATGACAAAAAATCAAATTTGATTTGAGTTATCCTTTCATATTTGCGAAGCTTATACTTATTAAGGAACTGATTGGAGACTTATTCGCATTGCGCATAGGCTTATTAATTATGTATTTCTATGAACACCATTCTTATATCTATATTTGATATTGTTTTACAGAAGGCTGCAACTAAGTATCCTAGCAAGCAATTTCAATTCATTTTTTTTCCAGTGTTATGCATTTGCTAACTATATTAATACTAAACTAATTTAATTTAACAAAATTCAAAAAAAAAAAAAAAATCTTATCTTGATCTATAATAACAGTAATGACCAATGATCACTATGTTGCATCAAAATTCAGACAGCAGTAAGTTGCTTAATTTTGCATCAATGCATGGACCCCAAAATTCAAAAACAAAAACAAAAAGTCTCGGCACAACAATTTACTTTCTGATTGTGAAATCAGAAAGTTTAAAAATAAACTTGTCCATTTATCCAAAGAGTCTAGCTAAATTTTAACTTCATGTCTTCATGTACCCATAAAACTTTAAAAATAAAAATAAATATTTTAGAAAAATAATAAAATTTGTATAGGATCGGGTTGGGTCGGGTCGGGTTTTAGTATCAAACTCGTTGCCCAACCCGAAAATTTCGGGTGTGGTCAAAATTTTGTAATTTTTTTTATGAACACGCGCGGGTCAGGTCACGTCGGGTCGGGTCGCGGGTTGACCCGACCCTATGAACACCCCTACGGGTAGGAAAATCGAGATTGTGTAATTATAGGGATATTTAATTTGTGTATCATAAGGAAAAGATCTCTTCATTTTAGGAAGGTAAATTGATTTGATTTGATTTTATTTTATTTAGTTTATGAATGTGATTTAATTTAATTAGGAAGGTGATTGATGAGATTTGATTTGAATCTTTTAATTCGGGAAGGTGATTTGGCTTGATTTTAACATGTGTTTAATGTGTGAATTTGTTATTTTGGAATGTGTTTGGGCGTGCGTTTGATGGTTTGGGCGTGACTTTGGTGTTTTTTTAGTGGGCTTGGTGTGTGGCTTGGTGTATGTGGGCTTGGTGTGTGGCTTGTGGGGGGTTTTGGGCCAAGGCTAACAGTTAAAACAGAGGTTCAGCGAGCAAACCCAAAGCTAGGCAGGCGAATTAAATCCAACAAGGTGTCAATTTCTGACTTTTCCCTTCCGACGTCCGTTTCCCGCGACTTCCACAACTTAAAGAGGTAGTGTCTCCATGTGAGACTCATCATCGGGACTTATATGCAAAAATGCAGTGCCTACAGTCTCCCCCACTTTGATGGGACTTGTGCAGTGTGTGACAATGAAAATCCTATCAAAGTTATGTGATGCATCTTTACTTACCTGGCTCGCCAGCTGCCACCTGACTTGCCTGCTGCTTCGAACTGAGTTGATGATGCAGTGGGCCTCGACCGTGGGACGCATCCCAATAACTGCAAGTGACAACGGGGGCCTCGACCCTGGGACGCATCCCAAAATTGATGATGTAGTGGGCCTCGACCCTGGGACGCATCCCAATACCGCTGACGATGTGGGCCTCGACCCTGGGACGCATCCCAAAATTGATGATGTAATGGGCCTCGACCTTGAGACGCATCCGGGGTTAGGGTGTTTGGGTTTTGGGTTTTATGTGTTTGTTGTTTGACGTATGTTTGGTTTGATGTTTAGGAAGAGACTTATTGTTTGTGGCCATTGCTAGGTGTAGGACACAGAACTTGACGACGCTGTTCTAGGCTCGCGGCCTAGTCGGGAGTATGGAATAGCCCACGGGGGAACTAAACCGGAGAAATGACATGGAGTCGCCACCCAATGTGAACTGAGAAAATTATTTAAGGCCGCACTCACCCCTCGCAATGGAAGACCTCAAACCGTTGGGTTCGGAATGGTCCCTTACTTATGCCACTTGTAATGAACGGATTTATGTAATAATATAACTGAGTCTACGTAATAACCTACATCTAAGTTTGCATACGACCTATATCTAAGTTTGTATGCTTTAAAAGTAAGTTGAAGTACGGCAAACACGCAATCTCATGAATACATTAAATTAATACATAGGAATCATAAATAAATCATGCATAAAAAATATCACACTAACGACTAAATCATGTTCAAACACAAGGTTGGATGAAACGAAATATGTGTCTCTCGAGTAGTATGTGGAGTTGTTTCCCAAGTACAAATCGCACTACCGTCCATTCGGATTCGGCTACGGAATTTATGCCTGGGTTTCCATCCGATATACCGCAAGAGAGAACAAATATTACATTCATCCGAAGGTCATATCATGCACCAATCCACAATACTCATGCGAAGTAAAATAAGAAAATAAATAAAAAATAAAGGAGAATATAAAAAGGGTGCCATGAGGTCTAACCTCTTAAGTCGTCTCTTGGAAGTGCGCTACGCGGTTGTCGTAAGGGTTTATGCTCCGCAACTTTTCCGATTTACTGATTCGTTGTTTTCCTTCATTGCCTCGATGTTTGGGCTGCTGTTTTACTCTATTTTGCTGCTGTTTCTGGTCACGGTTTTGGCTTACTGTTTTGCGATAATGTGGGTGTGTCGGGGCTGCGGTTTGTGCGGTTTTACTGGGTACAGTTTTTCGGCAAAATCTGAACTGTTTCAGGGGGTATTTTTGGTGGTCAGGGACTGTGTTTCAGGGGCTATTTTCGGTGGTCAGTGGCTATTTTTTGTGGTCAGGGGCTGTGTTTCAGGGGCTATTTTTGGTGGTTAGGGGCTGTGTTTCAGGGGCTGTTTTACGGTGAATGAGTGGGCTATTTATGGCAGTGGATGAAGGCTATGGGCAGCTGTTTAGGGTTGGGATTCAGGACAGGGATTAACGGCAATGCAAGGGTGTTTTCTTGATTGTGTTTGGTGCGGCAATGCAGGGAAATTTTCTATGCTTTGGGCCTGAATCAACTAGGGTTTGAAGGGTTGGTTTATGCTTCTTTTTATAGGCAAGGGTTGGGGTTTACCTTATATGGGTAGAAAATCGAGATTGTGTAATTATGGGGATATTTAATTTGTGTATCATAAGGAAAAGATCTCTTCATTTTAGGAAGGTAAATTGATTTGATTTTATTTTATTTAGTTTAGGAATGTGATTTAATTTAATTAGGAAGGTGATTGATGAGATTTGATTTGAATCTTTTAATTCGGGAAGGTGATTTGGCTTGATTTCAACATGTGTTTAATGTGTGAATTTGTTATTTTGGAATGTGTTTGGGCGTGAGTTTGATGGTTTGGGCGTGACTTTGGTGTTTTTTTTAGTGGGCTTGGTGTGTGGCTTGTGGGGGATTTTGGGCCAAGGCTAACAGTTAAAACAGAGATTCAGCGAGCAAACCCAAAGCTAGGCAGGCGAATTAAATCCAACAAGGTGTCAATTTCTGACTTTTCCCTTCCGACGTCCGTTTCCCGCGACTTCCACGACTTAAAGAGGTAGTGTCTCCATGTGAGACTCATCATCGGGACTTATATGTAAAAATACAGTGCCTACACTTGGACGTTTAGAGACTTTAGGCCTAGGTCCCCGAAATTTATAATCGCCTTTGAGTCTGTGGTGCCCCTAAACTGATTACTAATTGCCCTTCCTGGACCATGCCATTGCTAGGAATGTCTGACGTCGAATTGTCCTCATCTCGGCCCCCAAAGTTCCAAACTCCTCGTGCTGAAGAAGCTTCCTCAAGCTCGGGGACGGCCATCTTAAATTAGTTAGATACCACTCCAACCTCTTCCCATGAACAAAATGATACTTACCACCATCGAATTCCCCAGAAAGACCCTGAATCGGGCGAATTAGACCGGTCCTCCTTGGACATGGACTGTCCTTCAACCATCACGGAAGACGCTTTGAGCATTCTCCACCACCAGTATGAGATTCCCATAGACATAGCACTTGAGGTCCCGGGCCTTGCCGAACACGAAAGTCAGCCCAAGTCTGGCTCTGTGGCCCTTCTCCCTTCCTTCTTCGAGTGCGATATGCGGCTGCCCATCCAGTCGTATTTTGTGAGGATGCTCGGTATGATGGAAGTTGCCTCCTGCCAACTAAATATGAATAGCTAGCGGATATTGGCCGGTCTCCATGTAATATGACACCGAGCGGGCCTTGGAGAGCTGACCTTTGTGGAGCTACAAAGACTATATAAGTTGAAGGCCAACCTGAAATCTCACTATGGTTGGTACTACCTTTCCTCTTACGCCGACGTCCCCGCCCTCATTACCGAGCTCCCCCAGACTAACAAGAACTTCAAAGACCCCTGATATGGGCCACGGGTGACTGGGGCCGATCTCGGTCGACAGGTTCTGAAGAGATAGACGTCCTATATGTCTTCTCAGCATGAGGTGAGGACCTGAGCCCTTAGTTTTTTCGTAATTACAAACTTGTAGGGATTGGTTTCCCTATCACCTTTGTTGACCCTTTTAAGCGCTAGCTATGGAATAATTTTGCAACAAAATTACCCTAAGAATGAGAGCAACTCTCGGCCAAGATGGAGAAGAGAAGAGGGAGAGTGGTTCAGGGTGAATAGAGGAAAATGAGAGTGAAAATGTGTTAAGTTAATTTGATTTTCCAAAATCAAAAGTTATATACCAAATCCAAGATTTGGTAAAGGTCACTCAACCAATTAAAATAAAATAAGGTAAATCAAGCCATCACCAACTAACAACTTCCATCAAATAAAGTGATGAGATTGACTTGTGATGTGACTTGATGTAGGCCCCACTTTAATTCAAAATCTGAGTGGACCCGCAAACACATTCCGGGCTCGGGTTCGTTAATTCCGAATTAACGAATTTTCCGTTGCGACTTAATTAAATCAAATTTAATTAAATAATAATGTCTTGCAAAATTATTACGAAAGTCGCTCGCGAATTAATTCTAAATTAATTCGTTTGCCCGAATTAAAATCCAATTTTAATTCCGTTATGAAATCTAATTTAATTTAATATATCGAATATATTATTTTATCGATTAATTCTAAATTAATCGTTCTCTCTCTACTAATCGAATTTTATCTCAGATAAATTCTCTCCGCAATTAATCCTAGATTAATTTTCTCTCTCTCATAATTAATCTCAGATTAATTTTTTTCGAGTCATACGTCATCGGTGAATCTTCGGGAAGCGACCCATGAGATCCCTGGATATGTTGGCAGTAAATCCGGTTATCGGACTATCCGAATTTGTGCGTACCCGGTACCATATTCTTACTGATTTACAAGACATGATTGGCTTCTAGCAAAGCACCGTGCATACCCAATTATCCAGAAATATTCTTTAAAGAATATATAATCTTTGTCAAGCGTAGTATACGTAGTATTGTGTATTGCGATCCAGTATCGGACGTCACATGCAAGGCCTA
>SKCR01023158.1:0-19662 GCA_019454045.1 Zanthoxylum bungeanum | reverse complement strand
ACTTCAAGATGTATTACAACTCAATATAGCACGGTTTGTTACGGAATTTGCAAACATAACAGACCCAACAAACTCCATATTTGGCATTCAGTGACAAAACGACCTAATACAAGGACTAAGAAAAATTAAAATCAAAATAGTCAGTGTCCACCATCATAACACATATTTAATACAATATGACTCAATCTAATCCTAGGTCTTAAAGAGCGGAAGACATATGCAATTGAATTTCTTCCCACCTGAAACACACACAAACAAACAAAAAAACCAGTGAAAAGCAAAGGAAAATTTAGATAATAAAAAAATGATAATATGAAAATACATATAAAAGCATTAACCAATTGCATTTAGCATAGAATAAATCCGTCAAAGTTAAGATTTATCAAATTATATCAAATGATCTCTTTCTATATCAAATGATCTCTCCATATGTCATATATCCCCTAATACTCATATGTCCCAAAATACTCACATTTTTTGGCACGAATGACAAAAGAGCACATAACCAGTCAATGCGGGAAACTAAGCTACGATTTAGACTCGGACCCATCAGAAAAACTCTATTTGTTATCCTTACGTTGAATATTCTCAAATAACCAGTCAACGCGAGTCTCCAAACAACGTACAGTAGTGCGGATCTCAGATACACTGCCTGTTACAAGTTGTAGCTGAGACATGATGGAAAACCAGTGGTGCACCTACGGAGGAGGAGGACCCAGCAGCTGTAGAAAATGGAGCATAAGGAGGAACAAAATATGTGTCTTTAGGTTGAGATGAACCAGGCTCACGAGCATACGACGCGATATGAGCTGCGCCAGAGGACAAAGTCTGTCTCCCAATCGGCTTCATGAGAGGGAGCGGCGCATCATGAACAAAATTGGGTACCAGTATACTGAGAATCCGGTGAATGAGACAACCATATGGAAGTGTATGCACGGAGTGTGCAGATGTGCGAGTGTGATTCATATCATAGAGAATCAAATCAAGTATATCAATCGACAACCCTTACTCAATAGCGTATAGAAATGCAATCCTCGAGATGGGCTTCGTGTTGATATGAGACTTAGGTCACATGTTGTGACATGAGACTTAGGCCACAACAGCCGATAATATGACATGAGAGTAGAAACAATGATAGTACCACCCGTAAGGGGATGGTGTTGGCCGGAAGCAACATCAAGGATCGTTTGATCAAAATGAAATTGACCAGGCTGCCAAGGGTACTGAGGAAACTCCACCTCAGGAATGGAGAGAATGCGAGACAATATTGAAGAATCAATCGCCAGATGGTGCTCGCGAATAAACACAGTAAATGAAGTAGGATTAATTATCTCCATGTTGGCATAAAACTCTTGGACAATGGTGACGAAAAGCCCAATAAAGCCGGAGAGAAGCGTGCCCCAACCCCTGGTAAATAGCATTGTTGTAACCCCAAAATCGTGCAACTCATCCTCTAACACATTGCACTCCATACATGGTTTGCGCTGAGAGAAATGGTCTTCATAAAGGCGATGTGATGTGGGGCTTCGAAAGCGATTCCGAGGTACGGAGTCACGAGAATATTTTTTTGGAGCCGATTGATTTCTGAGGCATCTAGAAGACACAAGAAACCAAACAAGGTCAAAGTAAAAGTTCTAGGATAAATGGATGCATTGAGAAGGAAAGCTAAATGAAAAAACTCTTAGGGTAATATTTTTCCAACTCTTGTAAAGAGGGTATATGTTTTCTTTTATAGGTAGGATTTTCCTAGAGGCAAAAAGGCTTCAAAACGCATCCAAAATATAACTGTTGCGCATGGGCGTTCGAACGCCTGAAAAACGCACAATGAACGTGAAATGGTTTGCAAAACTATTCTAATGTCGCTTCAAACGTGACTCAAACTCGAAGCCTCTTGATAATTTCGTTCGAACGTGATGAAGAACGTAACTCGAATGGTTGGTATCTGGACACTTTAATTCGAACGCAATTTTAAACGCATCTTGAATGCGAGTTCTCTGGAAACTTTCATTCGAACGGACTAACGAACATGACACTAACGAACCTCGTTCGAACCTCATAAAGAATGCATCATGAACGCAACTTTGATAAATTTATCTGCCCATGTGAAAACATACCCAAGCACTCCAAGACGCATTACAACTCAATATAACACGGTTTGTTACGGAATTTGCCAACACAATAGACCCAACATATTACATTAGAATCTGATATTTACGTGACTGCCACCATTAATTTTTTTAAAAAATAGAAAAATAAATCAAAACAAATACTATTGTTCATATATTTTTAAGAAAAAGTAGTCAAAATAAGATAATTACATATCAACTATTTTCAAATATTTATATTTCATTCATCTAGACTCTAAAATACAATATGTAAAATTCTACCTTCACTTAACATTTATACCTACAACTTTCATTAAGGAACATCTCTCACATTAGAATTTTCGCAATGTCAAAATCAGTCACAAAATCTCCATGTCCTTTAACTAAAATATGATTGAGCTCAATAAAATATGATCGAGCTCACTAAAATATGATTAAGTTCACTCTCACATTGAGTTAATTAAGTCACAGTCACATTGACATAATTCATAGTCACATTGACCTCAATTGTAGACACAGTTACATTAAACTCAGTTACAAACACAATCACATTAAGCTCAGTCGCAGACACAATCACATTGAACTCAGTCACAATCACATTTTACTTAAATTACATTAAGCCTATTCACAATCACATTAAACTCAATTACAATTACATTTACATTACTTACTAAATAAATTATGTATCTCAATAAAGTATGTGTAGTATTGCATATATAATTTTTGTCACGTTTTTCAATCGGTGCCAGCTTATTGAGTGGATAGAATGTTTGAGCTTTGAGTTCTACTCACAATAAGAAAATAATTTAATCATGTGTTGTATAATTCTTTAAAAAAAAAAATTGAACATTTCAAGATTTGTGATTTGAGTTGAAAGTATGACGATTTTCACCACATACAATTAAATAATATTTTTGAATAATAAATGATATTATAATGGTCATTCCAATTTGAATTATAACTCATTTTGTTTTTTAAAATAATAATAATCTAAGCCAATATTATCTTACAAATTAGTAGACGACACAAATATATTAATTTATATTAAAATGTATAATTATATTATGTGATACTAATTACTTCATTTAATAAGCGATTGTAATATTACATCAAAAGTGTTTGCACCAAAATATAAAATAAATTCCGATTATACCAAAATATAAAATAAAGCCCAGTTGCAGAAAAATGAAGCAATTAAAATAACTTCACTTTTTCATGCATAAAATTAAAATGGCTCAGGAATAATTAGCTTAGGAAATGGCTGATGAAATTAAAATAAGCTGAGGAATAGCCGAGGAGTAAATGAGGAAATCAAAATAGCCCTGGAGAAATTTCCTCTCTAAAGCACTTCAGGAATCATTTCCTCTCTAAAGCCCAATCCAATTAACATGGCTCAGGAAATGGAGGAGGAAGTTGGCTCTTGAATATTTCCTCTTCCAAAAAAAAAAAAAAAAAAAAAAAAAAAAAACTTCATCTTCATGGGCGATTTCCTCTCCAAAAAAATAATTAATCTCCATGTATGCTTTTCCAATCTTAAAAAATAAAAAAATAAAAAAATAAAAAAATAAAAAAAATCCATCTCTATGGTAGCCACTTCCTACCAAAAAGAATCTTAAGATGTAGCCAAGCAATAAGAAATAATATGGGAAAAATATTTTCACATCTCTGGATGAGGAGTTTGCGCCTATAATAGGAGGGTAAAAAAGAATCGTTTCGCATATGGAGGAATAAATGAGAAGAATCTTACTCTTGGGATTCACAATGAAAATGCTTAAACTCCAACAAGACTTGTTGTTGGAGTATTAGGTGATGCAGTTTCAGATACGAATTTAAGTGTTGCTGATTTAATTTATATCGGAGATGAAATAGTGAAGAGGATGGAAACATGGATGAAAGCCGGTCAAGGGAGGATCCTGCAAGCCATGAGAGAATTGAGTAGTTCATTTCTGGTCAGAGTCAATTTAGTCCCAAGATTGAGAGGAATGAAGGCTAAGAAGCAACATCTAGACCGGTTATATAAGAAAAACTCGTGGAGTATTATTTAGGAAGTTGGCACGAGACAAATGACTTACCTTGTCCTTCTATTCCTCTTCCACCTCCTCCTCCAGTGGAAGAAAAATTATCAGCCTCCTCATAGGAAGGAAGAGGTAAAAGGATTTTCCCGAACTTCAGCCTTCAACGGTCACCGATTTGGTAATGACAGACTTATTTGGAACCACTAATCCAACCACTCATCTTGAAATTATGAAGATGCATGCAGGAGTAGGCTCAGAGGCAATCTCCAATTTTTAACAGATAAAATCCTCTACTAATACACTATAAGTATCACAGTTTCTATAATCATACAATTAATTCTTATTGGAGGTATAAAAAATTTATGCAGTATATGATCAATAAAGACATATTAAAGTTTTCGAAGAAGAAGAAAACTATTCATCAAATGGCATCTATCGATACTACAATATTTAACTAGCAGGATTTGTCGAATGTCAAGAGAAGACAAAAGGAAAAAGCATTGAATATTCATCTATGAAGGATTATTTATATTTTTTGGGTTCTTAAAAAATATTTGGTGTAGGAAAATGATGCAGAAAGGAACTTGAAGAAGAAATAGAAAATGAGAGTTTAAATTCATTGAAGACCTCAACCACCTCTTACCTTTTCTTTTCAGATGAGAAAGTTAAGATTTATAGCTCCTTTATTGGTTAGACCAAACAGTCAATGACACATAATGGAGCACAAGAAGTTTCCTAAAAAGCTTTCTCATACCTAGAAAAGAAGACCTATATGCCAAAAGGCTACCTTGAGGAGAGAAGAGACATATGATCATGTGAAGGTGAAATCAAAATTTTACAGGAAATCTAATGAAAATCATGAATCAATAGGGAGTTCAAATGAAATGTTGGAGGATAGGCTTGTGGGAAGTAATTTTATGGTGGAAGGAATTCTCATTCATGTTGTACCACGACTCCATCGTTAAACTTCTAGAAGGAATTTGAAGAAAAGACCACAGTAATAATATAGGAATTGCAAGTCCATCTCATTTTCAATTGGAGGAAAATAAGGAAAAGAAATCTTATTGTGGAATGACTATCAAGACCGTTGAATACAGAGGTCCAAAGATGGCAGTTGTTTGAATTTGTGGGCTTGAGGGAAAGACTTGGAAATTTTTTTTATGAAGATGATGAGTTGCAGTGTCATCGGCAAGAGGAAATAAATGGAGAAGAAAGTGGAGTTTGTAGGAAGAAGAATATGAGCTTAAATACATTCAAATTGGCCCTTTAGGCCAAAAACATATCGCATGGGGATATTGTTTGTACGAAAATATAAAATAAAGCTCGACCCAATTAAAATAGCTCAAGAGCCACTTCCTCAAGAAAGAAATTAAAATGGCTCAGAAAATAGATGGATGAAATTAAAATAAATTGAGGAATAATTGAGGAAATTAAACTTTCTCTATATATACACATTGTCTTTTCAAAATGATACTTCCTCTCCATATATATACGCATTTCCTCCCCCAAAAAAAACTTCTTCTCCATGCCACTTCTTGTCAAAAAGTATCTTCCTCTCCATGTATGTATTTTTCCTGAAGTAGTAGGACGTGACAAAGTGGAGGAATGGGGGAGCTGATGAATTTATTTCAGAGCCTAAAAATTCAAGGAAGATGCTCAGAGCAAGGGATAGCCACAAATCAATATAGGATAGCAACATCGATCAATGCATTAACACAATCTATTTCAATTATATATCTAGCACTGTTGTTTAAATTCAATTTCAATTTCCTTTGTAATTACTATTTATTTAATTCCAGTAACTTTCAATTTCTTCATTACTTGTCTTCATAGAATACTCATAGAATCTAATTACTTATTTCATTCAGGTTTTTAGAGAACTCAATTTTTTTTATAGTCACTTGATTACAATCAACCTTTATTTCAATTACTGTGAGAATTCACTCCTCTAATATCCCCGTGTATAATATTTTTTTTGAGCCAACAAGATGTTGTAACATCTATAATGAAATATGATTACAAAAGAACTAAAAAGAAAAAAATATATATCTTAGTGTTTTGTGATGGAAAATGTATTTTGATGGCTATTGTGTGTGTTTACAATTATTTTTTTTAGGAATAATAATGTTATAAATTTATGGGTAGAATTCATTCTTAAAAATCGGTTTGTAAGTAGAGGTAGTCAATGGTAGGGGTGGCCACGGTTACGATTTCAGTTCACCCTAAACCAAATCTTAGATTAGGGTGAACCATAATCGTACGGTTAACTGTAACTGAACCAAACTGTATGGTTAGGTTACGATTAATCATTTTTTTAATTTAAAAACTAAAAAATAATATAAATTGAAACCAGTTACGGTTATATTTATGAATTTATGTAAATCGTAACCAAACAGTATGTGACCGGTTCGATTACGATTTACTCTAACCGAACCGATCAATCTGATTTGATTACTATTTTGACTAGTTCAGTTTCGGTTCCAACCCGTAACAGTGGTCGGGTCTAGCCAATGGGTTTACAAAGCACTAGTTAATCTCATACTTAGTTAATGTGGGCCAGATAAACTATAACATTCCACCATGTTCCATAGCCCGGGTACTCACGCATGTTAGCTTTTGCACTAGTCAGCCTAGTCCCGGCCGAATACTGTTAGGACATATGTCTTAGAGCATCATGTATTCTAAAAAAGGGTTATTATTATAATAATAAACGATGCATTATTCAATTATCATTTATTTGTGATATTCGTATATTATAAATTATATGTGGTACCCTTGATTACTACATACTTTCAAACTTAGTGTATAAGTATCATACACAAGAGGATTTAAATATGAAATCAGTAGTCTAAAATTATCCTTAGAGAACAAACAAAGATGGGTACTTTGTGTGTGGTTTATCTACAGTTTTGGTATATTCTATAAATATATGACGACTTTGATCCCAGATCGTTTGTGTGGCGACATGGGAATGAAGACACACTATATGATGTGATCATATAGGACTGGTCCCAAACAAAAATAAATTTCTTTTAATATCTCTTAGACAAAGAAATTAGTATCAGTCTATTAGTTGATCATATATGAGTTGATTTAAATCTTGAGTGTACTACGAATTCCTACATGACAGGCTATATCATTCGATTTACATGGGTGAGATCGGTATATAATTCTCGATCAATAACTTTATATTTTGGGGGCATGGTTTGATGTGTAACTGGGTGTTGAGGCAAATGCTACAGAAGTGCGTCAGCGGGCGAAATCGACTTTTAGAATATTTTTTATCCGAATAAAATAACTGGTATCATATACCTCTAATTTTTCTATATTTCACCTTAATCACTCATTAATATCAAATATAATGAGTGATTACGCATAGAGACTTAGAACAAAATTTTTGGAAACATTTTCCATGGTTTCACGTTAACTTGTTTGCCAGTTCACCGAATCTACCAATCAAAATAATCGGACAATCGAATCAGCCATGGAACTGGACCAACCCATTACTATAGTGATCCAATTACACTAACAGTGGCTAATCACTATAATTTCAACAAATTACTATTTTTCCTATAGTGCGATTTTCACCGAAAATTCCCAAAACACTTTCGAAATGATTCAAAAAATTTCAAGAATTTTTTTACATATTATATGCATTGATACATTAGTCCTAGTACTGCAGCAATGCCCAAATAATCATAATTTTAATATATTATTATTTTTCCCGCAATGCGATATTTACGGAAAATTCTCAAAACGCTTCCAGAAAAATTCCAAAACTTTTGAAAATTTTTCCTACGCATTATTACATATCCAATTTCATCCACAACACCTTAATTTCACAAATTAAGCCATAATTGAATTAATTATATAATTAATCAAGTTAACCACCTAATAAAATCAAAATCATGTAAATCAACCAATTGAGAGTCAATCACCATAAAACAACTCGAAAATAATTTCAGGTCACCAAGGAGCGGCTTAAGGAACTCTAGAATGACAATTTAGTGTCCTACATCCTAATTAGGCCTAATTACACTTATTAGCCTAATTAATTTTACATATGCATCAAAGATTTCCAGTTGTGGTGATCTCACTAGTTACGAATGTTATAGTTGCATATACTGCTCTTTTATAGTCCTAAAGTTTCCTTATTACATATCTGATATTGAGCTCGCATACTGAAGTACTGCTGATAGGAACTATCTGAATTATATCTTTCGACTATAATTCTGATTATTTTCCGTCTATTGATCTTACTACCTTTTTACTAAGAACCTCCTTAAGGGTTATTCTTTGTCAGAGTCTTACTATACTCCTTTTGTTATTCTTCCTTACAAAGTTTACTCTGTTACTTAGATTTCCTCTTTATCTTAGTTCCTTGAACTTCTTACGTCTTTGCTCCTCTGGGAACTCCATCAACTTCGATCACTTAGGGGATCTCTAATAAAACTTTTGGTTCAGGTGCTATTCTCCTACTAGTTTTTCCATCCCAATACAATGAGGCTCTTTATAAGTTATATATTATATTCCTGAGAATCACTCTATCTGGTTCATTCACTCTTTTGAGCCTTTACACCCTTAAGGGCTTCCCGTTCAACGATGACTTCTAGATTTGTCTTGACTTACCGTGACTTAAAACTATTCTATCTCATATAGAATATTACCATCTCATGATTCTTATCTATGTTCCGTTGAACTTATTGGTTCGGCTATCTAGCCATCTCATGATCCGTCTATTCTGTCAAATACGCTTCTTTACTGGTTCTTCTCCTCACTGGGCTCTAAGTTGAGAGGTGAGTACTTGTATTCCATAGAGATATGTGAATACGCATTTCTGTTATTTACTTAAGCTCGATGATGGTCTGGTTAGGTACATATAAGCTTACTAGAGTTGAGGCTATTGGGAGGGAGAATTACTATTCGTTCCATTGGAAGCTGCATCGACTATTCCATGTCTTAAGGTTCCTAAATATTTATCAATCATCTCGAGGTCTTCATTTGCTTACTGTCCTCAAGCTATGTTATTTGTGTCACTATATGCTCTGAACTTTCTTGTTACTAACTGTATCTTTCTGTATTATCTCCATATCCTATCTTTTGGGTCTAAGATGTGTTGTCGTGGTTAATGGTGGCTTGTCTTATGAGCTACTCTCTGGATATCTACTCTTGCTATAGATCACGGCTATGGTACATTGTCCCACTATTCGTACTGGTACTTTTGTTACTCCTGAGTGTCTCCATTCTCATGGATCTTTCCTTTTTAAAATCTAGTGGCTCTCCAATGATATTGGTCTGATCTAAGAATTCTTACTGGTGCGGCCAATTTCCAACCTTGTTTATGTCAGGTTCTTACTTATCTAGCCTTGAAAGGTCCCTTAGGCCTCTTTCTGGGTGAATTATCTCTCAATGTTCGTTATTGTCATGGGTAAAGAGTTTTCTTATGGTTTTCTCTATCTATGTTGAGAAAGGGCTGAGACAAGCATCTTATGTTTCGACGGACATCGATGTCCTCAATCTAGCATTATGTGTCATGCTGGAGACTATTACTTATGTAAGATAGGTATGAGATAGGCTCCGTCAGGACAACTTCCTTAACTAGTATCACTGAGTGACAAAGAGTTTAGTAGGTCAGGCTTTATCTATATCAGTTTCTTTGGTTAAGGCAACTAATCATTTCTATTTACGACCTTCACACGAATCTGGGTTTAGATATCTAGAACTCTACATCCTTTGTGGCATCTTATATTTATTGGGAACCTTCCTGACTAATCCTGATTTCTTGCATCTCTTATTTTTCTGACTATTTTTTTGATTAATCGGAAGAACTTGCTATCTCTAAAAGATACTCGAAGGCGATTGAATCTATCTGAAAAAAATTTCTGAGGAGGAAATGAATCTTATTTAGAAGAAATGAGCCCTACTTAGGTTTATCTAGCATCTTTTATTCTTGCTGAGGCTTACTCTATTCTCATTACTACTATGAGTCTTGGTACTTCCTTATTATCTCATTCTGTATTTCTACCTCGTATTGTCTCTTGGTTGCTTTAAGCATCTGTATAACATTCATAACTTATCTTGAGCTTTTGCTAATAAGTCAGGTGTTAGTGTTCCTAGTACATGCCAAGATCGTCTAAGAGTGATTCGTGTGTGAATTATCAAGAGAGTTGCGAAATACTCACATTGATTGGTTGAGGAGATTTCAAAATTTTCCTTCTTTGTTGGATGTGTTGGAAGCTTCGGAGCTTGAGATCGAGTTCCAAACTCTCGGATTAGTCTCCCTATCACCTTCCTTTGACTCTTTAAAGTGCTAGCTTTGTAGAATTTTTAACAAAATTCCATGGGAGAGAGCTTGATGTTAACGCCCAAAGAGATAAGAAGTGAGAATTTTAGGTGCTGTGAATAGTAACCCATGACAACTTCCAAAGTTTGACTTGGTTTAAATAATAAGTTTGTGTGTTGAAATTGGCTTGAGTGTATCATAAGTAAAGCAAGCCTTACTTTTAATAAATCAAAGCCATAATATAAGTCCAACCACTTCCATCAAATGTCCAACAAATTGATGTAAGTGAAGTGGGTCCCACCATTTTTAAATTATGAATTTAAGTCGGACAATCCAACACGCAACTTCGCTCGAGCCCATGTTCGTTTAATTCCTAATTAAACGAATTTGTCATTGCGTCTTAATTAAATCCAATTTAATTAAATAATAATGCCTAGCAAAATTATTACGAAAGTCGCTTCTGAATTAATTCTAAATTAACTCTTTTGCGCGAATTAAAATCCAATTTTGATTCCGCTTTGAAATCTAATTTCAATTAATATATCTAATATATTATTTTAGCCCATTAAATAAATTAAATAGAAAAATCCAATTTAATTATTAAATTTATTTTACCGATTAATTCTAAATTAACCATGTTCTCTCTTCTCGTCGAATTAATCCCAGATTAATTATTGACACAATTAATCCTAGATTAATTTTCTCTTTGGTAATTAATCTCAGATTAATTTTTAATCCTATATTAATTTTCTCTCTCATAATTAATCCCAAATTAATTATTGTTCGAGTCAAATGTCATCGGTGAATCTTCGGGAGGCGACCCAAGAGATCCCTGGATATGTTGACAGTAAATACAGTCATCGGACTATCCGAATACGTGCGTACCCGGTACCACGTTCCTACCGATTTACAAGACATGGTTGGCTTCTAGCAAAGCACCGTGCCTACCCAATTCTCCAGAAATATTCTTTAAAGGAATATGTAATCTTTGTCAGGCGTAGTATACGTAGTATTGCGTATAACAATCCAGTATCAGAATGTCACATGCTAGGCCTGGGGCTGGAATTGTGTCTGCCCCGTACGAAGCATATATCGGATCTTTGGTAACTAGTCTATATAATCGGATAATCATAACCTTGTCATATTATCCCGATAGCTGCAGCATACAAGAGTACCAGTTTCGTATCCTGCGTGATCATCATCTCCATATGACTGAAGTGATACTTCCATCTTGACATCACATCCAATACACTACGATTCTTAGTATATCCAGAAAAGGCGTACACAGAACCTGTTAAAGCCCCGGACGACCAAAACCAAAGTATACTGATTGTCGCAAGTATTAGCGATGCAAGTCTCAGTTTAAGACCAAATACACCTACCCTGATTCAGATTCCCATAGACACATAGTCATACTACCAATGGGATTCCGATGGGTCTATCCAGAGCGAAGCTGTTTCCGTACCATTGGTAAACAGAACCTCATATTACACTTGCATGAGTATCCAATACCTAAATATACGAGAATTATGCCGTTACGCTTCCATAACGCGCACAAGTGTAATACTAGTCTATTCCGTATTATCGATGTCCAGTCTCGATAATACTACGACTAGGGATATTTAATGATTAAACCTTAGTGGATTAATATTGTCTCATATCTTATTAATCTGGTACTAATCATATGGACTTTTATCATTTATGTATCTCGGTAAACCAATTACAAATGATAAAAGAGCATTTTCCTTTGTCACATAGTTAATTTGTACAACAACACCATGTTCTGTACAAATAGTGATGCTATGGGTCATAATTGTCCAACATCGGGATGATTACGGAAAGATTTTCAACTTGAATAAAGAATATAGTTACTTTGATAAGGAATGATATTCAAATAGCTTAAGAACTCTTACATACCTGTCTATAGAACTTTGAGGACGTACTCGAGGATCGAATATTAAAGTGGTAGTGCCTCGCATACTAGTATCCTGGGCATATTACGTATACAAGACCCCAACACTCTACCTACTACAGTCACTGACTCCATAGACCATGCTCTGATACCATCTTTGTAACATTCCCATTCCAGATATGCTACCGGCAGGGAATAGGCCGTCCTATCCCTTTGAGTCTCTAACTGTGAACCACACTATCAAACTCATCTCAACACGAACTCATATAAGGGGACCTTTGCGCATTACCGCAACATAAAATATACTTTAATACTTGTACGATATACTCAACATTGTTCATCTTTACAACTATGTTTATAAACATTGTTGACTCATTATAAGACTTATACATTACTAATGACTGACAATCAACTTTACTTAACACTGACAGTGTTGAAACTCTATACATGACCTGGTGAACTCAAACCCTCAAGTGGCTGCCATCAGTATCCATCCTCTCGAGCTCGTCCTATGAGTAACTTGCAAAACAAGAAACTGAGAGTATGGGGTTAGATCATTTGAACGATCTAGTAAGTGGACGGTTAAAATGAAAAACTAAAATACTTTGAAATCTATTATTGTAAAACTTGACTATTTTTATTTTTTATTTATTTATTTATTTTTTTTGCTTTGAAAATGACTTTAATAATTACACATAACACACTTCCGGATGTTTTATCAATTTCGGTCATGAAATTTCAGAATTCGAAATTATTTTGTCTTTCAAAGTTATAGATCTTTGAGGCTTCTTTAATCTGGAACTTGAATCAGCTCAATCTCATATTGGAGTAAAACGTTATGCCCAAAATACGACAGATGCGCAAAATTGAAATTTCCAAAACTGCACTTCGTTAAAACTCCATTTCAAGTTTCCAATCTCCAAAATTAATATGTCAAGTCTAAGTACAAATGGGATTACACCTAGTCCCAGGAAATCTAGATACTCCTAATTCGATCCCAACTCCAGTACCCTCTAATAAAAGGATTGGAATTCGACTATTCCAATGAATACTAAGCATGCTAAGCGTCTACTTCACAACCTGTAAAAGGGGAGGGAGTCCAAGGGAATGGAGCACTCACCAATGACTGATTCAGCACTCAACATTCATTATTAAAACTTAGGCTCTCACACTCTATTTGTCTTGTTTCTTCTCTCATTTTTCTCATCACCATCACTGACTTGAGCGTCGGAGTGCCTACGGTGTCCACCACACTGATAGGTAGTTACTCTATATTCCGTTTTCCTTTATTTTGCAGGATCGTTGGAGCCCATATCATGCAAATTCTCAATTATAGGCCGAATGTGAAATTCAACGTCTATAATTTGGCACTCATTGTGGGGCCCCGATGATTCATAAGAAGCAAAGCTATCTCAACCTACAGATAAACTTGCAGTTTAACCATTAATGCATTTGGGGAACGAGAACAACCTAGACACCATGTCTGCTCCACCGACCGCTCTGCAATAATAATGACAGATGTTCAACTTCTCACCACCGGAGAATCCGCCATCAGCTGGAGGCCCGTGCTCCAAACCAAAAATAGATGGAACGCGGTACATCTCAAGTGATGGCAGAATTATACCCATTGAACAAGGATTCAGAGACAAGCCAATCGGTAGTAACTACTCATTGACTACAGGACATGAAGGCTACCTCACGATTGGCTTTACTTAGATATTTGTCTAGTTTTGGAAATATTTTGTCTTGTAAATGGACATTCACAAGGTAAAAGATCACACATAAAGGAGAGAAGTAAACCTAAAAGAAACTTCTATTCATTCATGAAATTTTCATTGTAAACTTTAAATTATATAAGCTCATAGGCCTATGTATAATAAAAACTAAGTGAAAAAAAAAATCAGTCTTCAATGTCTGAAACGTTTAGAACTTCAGCAGCAGAGATGTCAATGGCAGTGGTATCGTAAATGCTAGTAGTTGGGTTAGCTTCCTTGGGAATCTCCTCCGTCCCAGTAGACTTCTCTTCAAATTGTACAAGGATATTCCCCCTCCAACCTCACAACCTCATTCACTCACGGGGAAGACCTCCCCATCTTCTTCATCCGACAATGGGAGCCCGACTTCATACCTAGCATACTTTTTAATCCACTTCTTGGGGGTCCAAGCTTTGTGCTCCCCCGTAAAGAATTGCTTCATCAAGCTACTCCTCTCTACCCGCATTGCCTCATAGGAGACTCCCTCCAGTCGCTTCATTGGCTCATCCTTATATTTGTTAAAGAACTCCATGCTTTCCTTGTAGGCCTCATTCTCGACCTCAGACACTTCCCATTCCATTTTTAATGTTGCTCGAGTTGACTTGACCTCATTGTCAGCCTTCTTCGCCCTTTTCTCAGAGGCCTCGAACGCCGTCTTCAACTCAGAGTTCTCTTTTATCACAGTGGTGTTGGATTTTCCAAATCCCTAACTCGTCGTTGGCTTAACTCGACATATTCCTGGATGAACAAGTTGTATTTAAGGGCTTGGAAAAATATTTGGGTTAGTTCCCATTCAACAGAATTTAAAGGAAGATGAGGGAAAGAAACTCTTAAGAAACCTTACTTGGTAATTCAGGACCACAAAAATCTTGATTGATTCCAAGGGACCCAGCTCAGCCAACCAATGCTCATCATTTTCAAGCAGAAGCCCATTGACGAACTAAGGAAGACTAGATGGGTCTGAAATCACAGTCGATCCATGGGGGATTCTGACGACGATATTCTCCAAATCCTCCTCTAGCTCAGCGACAACCATCCGCTTCTTTACAGCTACAGTCATCTCAGTCAAATGTTTCGGTTGGGCGGTGGGAGCTCTAGCCGAAGTTATTCCCTTAGGCACGTGAGCCTTAATCTCCAAAGGTTCAGGCTTTTTCCCTTTAGCCTTCTTGTTATTCCTTTTGGATTTCATCTCTTTGAAAGATGGAAGCTTGAAATGACCCGACATGATTTCTAGTGCGCATAAAATTTCCTCACGTGTTAGTGGCTTTAAGAATATGAGCCTCCTGAAGAGCAGTCAACACGACCAAATGCCCACCACCACGACCAATATTAATCTACTGAGAGCCAAAATGGTACCTTCAGTATCAAAAACCTCTTTCCACAATGAGGTTAGTCTCAGTTTATGTTCTTCTAAAACAGACCTCCAATTTCGCTCGGGAGCAGACAAAATGAGAATGAACTTCGTGTTAGAGATGACGCTAGTAGTAATGTCGAAAGTTTTGTTACATAAGAGACTTGTAAAACATAAGTAAATAAGCTCCAGTCAATGTAATTAATTACCAAAGAACTTTGAAGAGAGACAATCACTCGACGTACTCCAATGTTTAGGGATTCGACCAGCTCCAACCGACCCAAAGACAGTCTCTCCCTTTACGAAGAAGTAGAATTTATGCCAGTCTCCCCTATCATTTGTCTTCAACCCCAATACCAGGTGCTCATTCTTTCGGCAAAGATACAAGTGGTATCTCCCATTCTTAGTCAGGTGTTCTTTGATGTAGTAGGTGTATAATATATCTCTCATTCCACACTCAATCCCCAATTTAAACGCCATGTACTCAATCGACAACAATATCCTCCAAGTGTTGGGCATCAATTATAAGGGAGCCAACTCATAGTAGTTCAACACCTCCCAAACTAACATAGGCACGGGGAATCTCAGTTCGTCAACGAAGGGGCGTTCGTAGAACCCTATCCACCCAGGTATTCTATAGTCAATTTTCTCACTCGACGTGGCTATTCTCATCTCGATCTACTGAGGAAACCTGTATCTCAGTTTCATCTCCCTTATTGACTGTTCGGTCACTCGACTAGCCGGATTCCTCGTAATGATGTTTGTCAGCTTACTAGTACTTGGGGTCCCACTCGACTCCTCCATTGTAGGTAAGGTCATAAGTGGTTTTACATCCTTAGGTAATCCTAAAGGATACTCAAATATTTTCAACATTTCAGGCTCACCATGACATCTATATGACCATTTAAAGTCGGCTTTTTCCCCAGTCGATTCACTGGGATATCTATAAGCTCTATCAGAATGTAGACACTGCATTTTTACATGAAGCCCGATGATGAGCCTCGTATCGAGGCACTACCCGATAAGTTGCGGAAATCGCGGGAAACAGACGTCGGAAGGGAAAAATTCAATAAATAATTACATTAACAAATTAACTCGCTAATTGGCCTTGGGTTCACCCGATTAATTTATGTTTTAAAATTTTAACCTCGGCCCAAAACCCCCGCACCCATCCAAATCCCACTTGGCCCAAGCCCAATCCAAAAATAATTAAAACATTTAAAACACATGTCACAAATTAAATTAAATCCAATTAAATTAAATTAAATCCAATTAAATCCAATTAAATCAAAACAAATCTCATTCCTAAATTAAATAAATCACATTCCAAATTAAATATATTTTGAAATCAATCCCCACCAAAATTACACAAATTTAATTCCCTTTTCAAATTAATTAAATACACACATAATTTATTTGATTTTTTCCCTTTTTAATCCATGCACACACAAGGAAACCCTAAGCTCACCATTATAAAAACAAACAAAAATTAGACATTCACGGCTCTCTCCTTAGAGACTCACGGCACCTTAACACAAAATATACAAACCCTAATACATTCTCTCTTCCACCTCTCTTATCTCTCGCACATTCACACCCAGACCTTACACAACCCACTGACCACACACAGACCTTGCACTTCACGCAGCCACTCCCCTCTCTCAGGCCCATCCTCTCTCTCTCGCCTCCATCATCTCTCTCAACCGTCGGTAGCAGCCCTCCTTCACAAAAACACAGACCTTAAACAGCAACCTCACATAAAACACAAACCAACACCACAAGGGCTCTCACTCACGGAACAACACAAAAAATAATCCAAAAAAAACCCTAAACATATTCAAGGCTGAACACACTCTCTCTCGGCCAAATAAAATAAACTCTAATCCTCATGCTCTCACCACTCTCGGAAGCCCCTCAATAACTAAACAAAAAACCCTAAACCACTCCATAGCCGTGAACTACAAATCAAACGAAGCCAAGAACAGCCCCCATCATCACATTCACAGACCACACAGGCCCTGCTCTCACTATTCTCTCTTACCACGATCAAACAAACCAGTAAACCCTCACACAAACCCTAGTCTGGACGATCATCTAGCTCTCTCGGCTCTCAACCAAACAAAACATACTCAACAAAAATGCACAACAAACCCTAATAGACTCTCCCTCACGCAGACCCCATAGACAGCCACCTTGCCCCTCTCATCAACGTGAGCAGCCTTTAAAGGCTCTCTCTTATATTCAGCAAACTGCCACTTACAAGCAGCCCTTCACGGCCAAATGCCTCACATACACAGCCCTCTCACCGACTCTCCCTCACGCTTCATTCAATCAACGCAGCCCTTCACCGACCCAAGTAACAACAAAACTAACAGCCCCTTAACCGACTAAGTTAACAAGCAAACCGACCAAAGTAACCAGTCCTCTGACAGACAAAAAGACAGTGAGCAACAGTCCCCAAAACTGCACCCTTAAGCCACCGAAAACTGCCCCAAAACTGCACCTTTAAGCCACCAAAAATAGTCACCAAAAATCCCAAAATAGCCCCAAAAGTAACCCCGAAATAGTGACCGGAAAACATCAGCAAATCATCCAAAAACACTGAAGAAAACAGAGAAAACAACGAAGAAAAATAGCGAAACAGCGAAGGGAAATATCGAACCAGTGAACCAGAAAAATAACGGAGCATTAACCTTTCCGACGACGATGTAACACACTCCCGGGAAGCGATTTAACAGGTAAGACCTGAGGGCACCTTTTATTATATTTTTATTTTGTTATCTCGGACACGGCATGCTTGGTTGGACGTGGAATACATCCAACCGGGCATGCGAATTCCTACATTTAAAACGGCCTAACTGTTGTCACATCTCTCTTTTATTATTCCGCAATTTATTTTATCCCGCATTTATCTTTATTTCTGTTTCACACTTAGTTTACTATTTATCGCTTCCGTTATTTATTGTTATTTCATCATATGCATTATTATATTTCATGTCTATTTTTATTTGCATTGTGTTAATAATTGCATGCTATCTCTTGCGATATATCGGATGGAAACCCAGACGTAAATTCCGTAGCTGAATCCGAATGGACGGTAGTGCGGTCTGTACTTGGGATATAACTCCACGTACCGCTTTGAGAAACTTTCAAGCACATATTACATTTTGTTTATTCATGCATTGATAATTTAATGCGCATTGGTTAACTAAGGTGGATTAAAGGTCCTCTATTCGAGGGAAATGCCTAAAGGCTACCTTTACCACGATGTTTTTCCACGCCGGACGAAGTACACTCGATTGAATGGGAAATGTGTTTAATCGGGCATACAAGGTCCCATATTATTTATTTGTTTATTCATGCATTGATAATTTAATGCGCATGGGCTAACTAGGGTGGATTAAAGGTCCTCTATTCGAGGGAAACGCCTAAAGGCTATCTTTACCACAATGTTTTGCCGCGCATTTTATTATGTCATTTACCCTTTCCATGCATGTGTTTGTGTCATTCCAGATGCCATTTTGGTGATCTCGTTCGAACGCGTTTCCGAACGCTACACGAACGTATGCATTCTTCCTCAGTCCGTTCGAACGTGTTTCAGAACGCTACTCGAACGCGCACGTATTCTGTTTTATCATGCATCAGGCATTGTCCCATTCGAACGTGTTTCTGAACGCTATACGAACACGAACATTCTGTCTTATTTCCGTTCGAACGTGTTTCAGAACGCTACTCGAACGCGCATGCACTCAGCTTTACCATGCATCAGGTCTCATCCCGTTCAAACGCATTTCTGAACGCTATACGAACGCGAACATTATGTTTACCGTTCGAACGCGTTTTCAAACGCTACACGAATGCACATACAGTAAACAGATTTCTTTTCATCATATTTCATGCACGTTTGCTTCTTTGGTCATTTCTTTTGCATTACATAATTAATCATGTCATTTAATTATTGACGTTTTTACCGTTATTAGTTATTTATATTTCTGTATTTATCTACTTAATGTGTTCATGAGATTGCGTGTTTGCCTTTATTTCACTTACTTCTATGCATGCGAACTTAGATATAGGTTATATGCAAACTTAGATATAAGTTATTCTTGCATGCGTATGTTGCGTAGACTTGGTTATGTTATTGCACAAATCCGTTCATTACAAGTGGCATAAGTAAGGGACCATTCCGAACCCAACGGTTTGAGGTCTTCCCTTGCGAGGGGTGAGTGTGGCCTTAAATCA